>VYZQ01045623.1:1346-13142 GCA_013400655.1 Mystacornis crossleyi | reverse complement strand
GCGGGGGGGGGAGAAGAGGTAGAGGGAGGTGGAAATATTTGAGTTTATGGGTAATTCAGGTAATCTACTGGCTTCCAGAAGGGGGCATTTCATCCTATTAGCTTTGTTTAAGGTGCAATCAGTGACCATAGTTAGGAAAACAATTTTTTCACATATGGTCCCAGACTTTTTACAGGCAGTTTTGTGACTAGCCCTATTGAAGTGTTAATATGTTGTACCTGTACCAAGAAGCGTGATTGTACTTGCAGAGACTGATTCTAACAGTCAGCATATTGACACTGTCAGAAAAGTGTATGTATCTAAAGGAATACTCTCCTTTAGGAGAGAGGTGTGCACTACTTCCCTGCAGGGGAATTTCTTGGTACCTAGTCATTTACTTGCAAGGACATGCTGGTGTGTCTTCAAATAACTCTTTACCTGTACTGCTTAGTCCTGAATTCTCTCAGGGCAGAGGTAAAGGAGGAGGGAAATAGTGTAATTGTCTTCGAGAAGAAATTTGTATTTGTTTTGCCCCAGTGAGCTTCCTCTTTTCATTTAAGGAGCACATGAACTCCCACTTTTCACAGTTTTAAGTTTGCTAGATCNTATTGACATACTTGAGAAACATTTTAACACTGTACATTACAACAAACTATTTAGTTCATTTATACACAAGTCAGCAAAAAAGCTAGGTGATCTAACATATATGACAGCTGCAAATTTAAAATTCTAGTCACAGTCTAAAGCCAGAACAAAAACTTTTCCAGAACTCCTATTTATAAAAAGGAATGAACATACACACCATGCGCATACACGCAGGCAAAAATCTTGAGGTTTAACTTATTGCTCTTACACCAGGCTGTGAGCAGGCAAATGTCTGGATCAGAAATTAGGTCAAACATGCATTTCAGCAGGCACAGAAGTACAGGAAATTCATATTAACGAAACAACGTACTGTGTTACGTAGTACAGGATGGTATTCTGCTAATATAACACATCATCAATTCCAGATAAACTCCAGGTCTGCCTGTTGTATAATGTGTTATGCAGTGTGGTATTTTAACCTAATTTCTGATTCCTCTTTTATTCTGCACTCTCCATATGGAGATGAAGAGGGCCTTTCTTTGCAATGCCAGAGAATCCTTGGCCTCAAGAGCTTCAGTCGGGCAGGTATGGCTGGAAGGAGGTAAGATTACCTGTGTCGCCATAGAACATAAGGTCTTGTAGTCCATAATATGACACAAAGCTTTTCTGTGATTCTTCTTCAGTCATCTTAATCCAGACGTGTTCTCTGCATAGTGACTCTGTATCTCATAACCAGTTCTCTAAACTGTGGAAGAACTTTGTGTATCCAAAAGGACTTTTGTCAAGTTGATGGATTTGTGAGAGTTCAGAAAACTGTTAGTTGTGAGGGCCTGGGAACCTTGCTGTTTATTGTTTATCCATTCGCTTGAGTTGGATTTGCCCAGTAATGTTTCCAGTCTACTTTGCCAAGTATGTTTACTTGTGCCGAGTACTGACTGCTAGACCCCTGCCCCAGATGTTGGTCATTCATACAAAATGGTCAATTCACAATTTGAAGCCAGAAGGTAGCCATAAAATTATGTAATCTGAATGTAGCTTTGTCAATTTGCTTTTAGCTTTGACTACATACACTAGCAGAAAAGCTTACCATAACTTTGACACCTATTTTCTTTTGTTACTTTTCATGAAGAAGGAGCTCTCCCCATAGGATAAGTGCTGCTCTTGTTTTGGCAAGCCTTTCAAAGGGTTCATCATAAAAACGTATTTTGTAATAAAATACTTCCTATTTAGCTTTAGAAGTCAATGCTAGAAGAAGACCATGAGAAGTGAGTAGAAGTGAAAGGTTTTTGTTTGTGAGGTAATATGGGATCTGTTGCAATGAATGATTTCAAACCAAGTTGGTTTATNTTTAAGGAGCACATGAACTCCCACAACAAAAAACTTAAAGGATTTGTAGATAACATGAGTTTTAAAGCTTCAATCTAAGTCAAGCAAATTTCATAACATGAAGGGCGTGTGGTATGGAGAGCTGGACAATAATGAAAAAGCGTGACTGGATGGGGTTGGTGATTTTCTTTTGCCTCAGCTTACCTTGCTGTACGCTGATTTGACTTCTTGTGCCCAGTACTTCTAAACAGACAGAACTTTACCATATCTATGTTAAAGCTAGTGGTTGGGATCGGATTGTTTGAGTCAGCATGCAGCCTACGACAGTCTTCTGGCAAAACCAGAGTGGGCAAGCTTTTCTACTGCTGTGCCTGGGAAGCTGATGTAAAACTATCTGTTGTCCAGAGACTGGCTTTGCCTGGGGTCATCAGAGGTGGCAGTATGACTGTGCAGACATGATCTCTCATGGGGCTGCTCTACTTCACTCTAAAAAAGGAAAAACCTAAAATGAACTAAATCGAGTAGGCATCATTATGGGCAGACAGGAGGTGAGAGAGCGGGTGTTAGCTCAAACTTGAGGCCAGGGAAGAGAAGGACTATTTCTAGGTGCTGGAGAGGTCACAGTGCAAGGGGTTGAAGGGAAGATGAGGAAGGGAGAAGTCTCTGATTGTGGAAGGGTTTAACTGGGACGAAATCTGCCACATTTCAAAACTGGACCAGACAGGAGGGGAGAAAAGTGAACTTGAACAGTAGGCATACACAATACAGTACTTTTCCTTTCTCTTCACCTAACTGAAGACACCTCAATCACTCTTCTGAGGGTAGGATCATTTGAGGGAAGAAAAAGGCTTGTTTTGGTTGTTGGTAACTGCTGATAAATGCTCTGTAATAGCAATGATTCATTCTCCAGTTTTAGTCCAGAAATGTTTAGCTGCAAGAAGAAGAATACATGAACACCTACCTTCATGGCTACTGATGCCCCAGTTATATTTTTGGCACTAGCTTACTGCTGGTTCCTTGCTACCTGTCTAGAGATTGTAGGGGAATGGGAAGAATGCTGTGGAAGTCTGTATCAGTGGAGAATTGGATCTTGCCTTAGTATATAAACTGTTCTCTCACCAGCTGTTATCGTCTAAACAAGTAAATTTCTCTCCTATAAATATTTCAAGACTCAGAGGTAACTTGACATTCCCTGGTTTTGTCCATGTTTATGTTAGACATTTGAGCATTTGTAGCAATGTAATGTAACTGTGTTCTGCCTCTTGGTAATTTTGGTAGTAATTTGAGACTTTAAAGGGAGATACAATTAGAAAGACATTACTTTAGAATTATGAACATATTGTAACCACTCTTTCTTCCTTGAAGGAACGCTGATACATGTATAGCATGATAGATAGTATAGTTAAAAATGCTGAATGGCTAATCAGGCAAACTGGGGAGCTTCCAGCCATCAGAAAACTGTTAGTGTTGCTATTGCTTTACACTGTTTAAAATGCCAACCATAAGCACTCTTACACCTATGTTAAGATTGGTCTGCTGGAAACAATACCAAAGTCCAGTTTGTCTTTCCATTATTTATTTGCTCTTTTCAGTAGATGCCAAAAAATAGCATGTTTTCTTGAAGGTTTACTCCCTGTGCTTTATCAAGGTCTTGTACTATTAGGCTTAGACTGGGCTTTTTCACCAGTTAAGAAGTTTATCATTTTTAAAACAGAGCTCTTTGAATTTTTGAGCTCGTAGGGAAGATCAGAAATGCATAAAGCAAAAATCCAAAATGCAACATTTTCAGGAGATTAAGCAAGGAAAGGCCAATCCAGGTGTTAGCTACTAGTTTAAACAAAAGCAGCAACAGCAAGAAGTATCTTTCAAAAAACTTCTTTTGTACTTAAGTGTGCCCAAAGTTTGTGTTTCGAAAAGGCTTCCAACCACTCATTTCTAGATGTTATGTACCTCAGTGAATGACCGTTGCTCAGTGTTCAGTTCTAGATGTAAAATGTGTCGGTGTGTTTTGAAATGGTGGACATGAAATTTCAGAGTTTGTGAATATGAATTTGACTTTATAATCTGCCTCATGTCAACATTCTGTCAATATGAGGTTTTCTAGGCTCCAGGGCTGTTTAAAGGAAGCCTTGACTTTTTCTTGACAATAACTACCTCTGAGGGATTGATATGAAAGGATGATTATTTGAGTAAGGATATAAAAGCTGACTTCAGAGCTTCCTGAAGAATGAGCTTTGCTCTTTGTTTATTTTCGTTTCAATATAAGAGATACTTAAACATAGTTCAAGTAACGTGGTTGTTGCATGGAGACTTTTTACTAAAGAACTGTCAACTCATTCGTTCAGTGTGGAGGAATGTGATATTTCTGGTATCCCACTTCAGTGACTAGATTAAATAACTGATGAAAGCCTGTTACTTTGATGCCACTGCTTGTTATCTTGATAATGGTGGCTGACTAAATATCCTGCTTTTATTCTCATTTCCACTACTTTTGTTTGTATACTATACCTTCCTGCTTCTGTCTTCAAAACCTTTGCATTTAATTCTGGGTATCCCTGTTCCGGTGGCTGAACCAGCAGCTGTGATGGCCAAGGGGCCAAAGAGGTCAGGTACAGGAGAGGCCCGCTGGTGGGCTAGCTCCGAATAAGATCACCCCTGACCTAGGGTGAGAAAAGCTTCTCCCATCAGGTTCGTGGTTCTATGTAGATTTGGTCTGCCTGGTTGGCCACACGCCTCTTTTACCCCTGAAAAGGATGTAATCCAGCCCCCACTCCGCCCCCTCCTTCTCCCCATTGGTTGTTGTTGTATTACCCCGCCTCCCTGCTCTACCCCTTCATGAGCTAGTCCCGGCCCTCAGCTCGCTGTCTTTCGTCGATGGACCCCTTGTTTGTGGTTTAGCAGTAAACTCTCCGGAACTGAATGCGAAGAGCCGCCTCCTGACTCTTTGCCTCTAGTGACGCCTGAGCTGTCCAGCTGAGTGGGAGCGTGCGCACGCTGCGTGCACACATCTGCATTGCTGAGGGAGCTGCCCTGCGAGCGTGCCAGGGCACACCGCCGGAGCGTTCCTTGCCAGGGGCGCTTCGGGAATAACGCAGCGGCCTTTCCACCGACCACCCCCTCACAGCGATAGAACTCCTTTCTTAGGGAATGGTACTTCAGAAAAAACCTTTAAAACCATTAGTCCAAGTAATACCTAGAGTGGTTGCTTAATGATCTTGCGTCATGACTTAAAAGAAATTCTCCCTTGAGCTGGGCTTTTCAAACGTGTATTTGAGTGCTTGAGTAATTACTTTAAGAGAAGCATTATAGGAAAGTACCAAGCAGCAGAAGAACTAAGAGAAAAGGTCATCTGTTTGACCTGCTTTTGAAACTGGCCACCTTAGAGATTGCTGTGCTCACTGCATGGGTTTGAGTTCAGAGCACTGCCACACTCCAGCCTCTGCAGAGATGTTGGGCTTGCTGCAAATCATGAATAGGGAACATGCTGTGCTAGACAAGACTGAGATTTTCACGTGCTTACTTTGACCCTTCTTGAGTGAAAATCACTGTGAAGAAAACCGGATTTTGTTCCTGTGTGTTTTGGATTGGATGAATGAGTCCAGCACAATAGCAATCAAACATGTTACCTTCATCTTTAAGTAATCAAATGCAGCTGATAAAATGCATTTGTTCCTCTAGCTGCCTTTTGTAATGTAGAACTTTAACTCAGTAAGCCATACAAACTTAAGACGCAGTGTTTGTACAGCAGCACTTTTTTCTGTTTGTTTTTTTGGGGGAGTTGTTTGGGTTTTGTACCTTGTTTTGCTGGGAGGCTATTTAGAAAAGTAATTTCTGACTGGTCTGGATTATTTTCCTGGTATGTTGATCCATTAATGAAACAAGATTTTAGAAAACAATGTGGAAAATTTTATAAAGCTGTCAGGTTTGTTCTATGACATACAAGTGTGACAAACTTTTTTGGTCAAACACATAAAATTATTTCTGTTACACTGTCTGGAGTGCTGTTTCAGAGGTGTTTTTAGTAAGTGTGAATTTGTGGTTTGTGGTGTTTTCATAGCACAACAAGGCTTGTATTCTCTTTCTCATGTTCCATATATTCAATTGCCCCTTTCAGTAACTTACAAAAAATTCTAAAATATGGCTGGTAATTTTGTCTTAGAGGTTTAATACCAGGCTAAAGTAAAGCTATATACAGAATCAGAGTTCTGCATAATAATGACAAACAAGCAGTAAAAGTGCACCTATGAAGAGAGATCTGATGCCAGGCTTGTTTAATTGCTCACTGAAGCTTGTGTGTTGTATTTTGTGACCAGTAGTGTGTAATATGCTAGTGCAGGTTTAGTATATATTGTAAGTGGGGTTTCTGTTTTGTTACTGAACTCATCTGAACTGAGGGAAGTAGCTTTGGACGTACCTTCCCTTGCCAGTGCTGTTCCTGTTTTTGCGTACTTGATACAGGATGTTTTGAGACAAGTTATCTAATCCTGTCACACCACCTACTGTTGAAAGGCAGACATTGGGCATGTTTTTCTTGTCTAAAATTTAATGCAATCCTCTTAATGTCGTGATTTCCTGGGTTTGATACAAACTGAAGATTTCTCAGCGATTAGTATTTAAGAGTAGAAATCCTGTAGTAGAACTGGTGTTGCTTAAGATGAAATTACTAGCTAATTTTGTCATATTTCAGCAGTCTTCTAGCTTAAGCAAAGTTGAAATGTGGTTTATAGTAACAAGAATAAAGGAAAGGGTATTCCCTTTAAATAGAAATTTGATTGTTTGAAGTCAAACATGAGACACTGTAATTGTTCCTTTTCCAGTAAGAAACTGTCTAAACTGCCAGTTGAAAATGGCAGTAACATGAGAAATTAACATATTTTAGATAGTTTTGGTTATAATAAATAACAGAGTATTTTCTAAAAAGATCTAAGTCTGTCTTCCATATCTCTGTTTTTGTATGAAAATGAAAACCTCTTATCCATGTTCAGAAGGCTGTATTAAGATCTTGGTGCTAGAGCTGACAGCAGTCAGAGCTGGCAAGAGAAGTCTGTGTATTTATAACTTCTCTGGGCCATTGAAATTTTAATCTAGGTGCACACTTTTCAGAAATAAACTGAAAGTTTAAATTGACTAAACTCTAATTTTCTTGTGGAAAGTGTGTTTGCTTTGTTAGTAGTGCAAGAGTGAGCTCCTCCTGTGTCTACCTCCTGCATTTTGATTAACTTAGCTGTTGGGTGTTTGTATTCAACAAGCTCAGATGAAAACTGGACTTAATACAAAAATGTTTCTGCACCAGCTGGCCATTAAGAACTTGTTTTTGGAAGTGCTGCTAAACTAGTTCTGTAGAACTTCTCAGTTTTCAGTATGAGTACAAGCCAATTTGATATTCTCATGTTTTATTCCTTGAAAGGATATTGTCTAAAGTGTTCTGTCAAAGGGGAGTGGGGCTGTGTATCTGTTTTGGGGAGGAACAAACAGAAGAATCCTTTCTTGGATTGTCTTTGAAATGGAGGTTACATTTTTGTGGGATTGCCAGGACAGCGAACCATAATGCGAGGTGGGAGAATGCAAAAACAGACTTCTTTTGTGTGTGCAGATGTCTGCACTAAGGCCAGTCTGTAAAGCTCGACTTGTTTCTGAGGCTTTAAGTCCTTGGAACAGTTTTTCTGCATTTCCAGCACTTTTTACCATATCAGTAGGAAGTAGTTTAATCGATTTTATATGGATTTTTACTGTGTAAATATTTTTATTTGTAGGCATATGTGTAAAAGAAGCAATTGTTTAAGTTTCTTTCCTATGCCTTTTGTTTTTCTTTGTCCCTCCTCTTTCTCCCCTAATTGACAGGTATAGGATCTTTGCCAGGAGAGAAGCATGCCTCAGTGAAAATTTGTCCAGCCTCGTGGACTAGCTTTGGTAAATCCCTTGCCAAATCCAAAGTGCCTGTCAAAAGATCAGTGCTTGAGAGAACACCTAGCCTCTCATCAGTCAGCAGCGCTCAGAGTGAGCAAAGTCTTTTCAGCACTAATTGTGAGTATATGTGAGAGTTACGGGTTTCAACTGATTGATAGCCAACATCAATTGCTTGTTGGAAAAAATCCTCTTGGAAGGGAATCCTGTCTGACAAGTACCTGTATTAATTCCGATTGTACTACTTTTTAGTTCTAGGTCTTACTCTTTTTGCCTTTTTACTTAAAACTTTCCTTTTTGAGACATACTGCCTGAAGGAGCTTTGAGCCCTGGATTTTGGGTTGATGAGTAGAGATTTTGGTACAACTTCTCTTCCATCCTGAAACATTACATTACCAGCATGTCTTAAGCAAGATTTTCCAGTGTTTACGTGTAGTGTAATAAGTCTGAACAGAATGGTTTACTTGTCATAACATTTGGAACAGCATGTTACAGGATTTTGATACTAAATATTTTCTTGAACCAGTTTATATCTGCTTTCAGAGTTTTAGGATAAAATGTGTAGATGAAACTACAGGCAAGTAAGTGCTTGTTGAAGATCAGTCATTGCATGGGTAGATTTCTGTAATTTCTAAGGTAACTGTAAACAGTGGTTTACATCCAAACCAATCTTGATTAAATTTAGGGAGAAAAATAACAGGACTTGCTTTGTTATGAAGTTCTACAGCAGTTCTTAGGAGTTCTGAGGGAAAAAAATATGAAGGAAATAACATACAAATGATTATCAGATATGTTACTATTTACAGCTATGCATATTCAAGTAAGTACATTCAAATATTCTGCTACTGTCATACCACCTGCTGTATCTTGAAGACTGGGCAAAGGCCTTTTCTTTGAGCCAGATGTCACTTAAATCTGTCTTCAACGGACTGACAAAGAGAACTGTGATTTAACATACGTCTGTGGTTTATGTATGCGCATATGCATACATACATAACTACATTTTCTCATGTTCTCCCCTGGCCCCATACTGCCTTCATTAAACTAAAACCTAACATATTCCAGTGAATAAGAGTATGTGTAATAAAATATGTATCGTGTGCGTGTTGCTTTGTAATGAGATCGGTTCTGATCCTGTGACAGCCATGTTGACTTTTGCTGTTCAGGTTTAGGACTGTATCTGGAATTGCTAAGCAGCTTTGTCCGCTCTTCATTTTGCTCCCTCATGTAACAAAGGAAGGGGTCATCGCTTCGTAACAAAGGAGTGTATTCAGATTAAGTATCCAAACAGATGACTCCTTATTTAGCCTGATTTGCTAGCTGCTGTAATCTGTTTTGTCCACTGCCTTCAAGCTTACAATTTTTTCCACTCCGATTCACGAAGACCAAGCAAGAGCAATCTGAGAGGCTGAACATGGCTGCAGTCTCATAGACTTTAAGCTTGCTTGGATCTTTTTTTTAAATGACTATACCAGGAGGACTCCGCAGTTGCACAGAAACTAATTTTTCTCCTATTATTTTCATCAATTCTACACTAACACCACGGACTGACTCAGGAAGCCACTGTGATATTACCTTACTGACATTGCTGGTAGTGGGGTCTTACAGCTTTTGTATTGTTCCTTTGTTAGCCACGTTTACTGGGAAAAGAAGTAGGTTGTATTCCTTTTTATTTCTATTCTAAAGCATGTATTTTGTTTTGTGGAGGTTGGTAAATATATGCAATGTTTTGATCTGCTGATTTTCTGTGACATTACTTTTCTTTAGAGAATTTTTTACACTTGATAGGAATTATTTATGTCTAATAGTAAGGTTTTGTGAGTATAATGACTTTAGATTACATGTAATTCCTATGTTAGTGAAATTTTTGTGACTTTGAATCAAACTGGGAAGAACTAAGGAATTTACTTTGTACTTTAATGCTAAGTACAGTGCTGTTTTTTTTTTTATTCTTTCACTTAGTCTACTATGTAATAATGTCAGGAAAAAAATTTGTAAACCTATAGTGTTATTAGATTTGTGGGACACATAAGATCATAATGGGAGGCTTATGCTGTGTGTGCCATGAAATTTATGATAAACTATTGTGATCCTGTCAACAATATTAAATCAAAAAGGTGCTTGGCTTGTTCGGAGTTTGTCTTGTGTTAGCAGAGAAAAAAAAATTACAAGAGAGCACTTCTCCTGCTTTGTTGGCTCAGACCTTTGTTATGGGATGTCCTTGGATTGGTAATTCCATGTGGCAGCATTTACGTTTTTTTGTTGTTGTTGTTGTTTTTTTGTTTTGTTTTGTTGGTTTTTTTTTTTTGTCTAATGAACACTTGAACTTTATGATTCTTTGCTCTAAAATGACTTCTTGTTTGAGAAGTTCAGAAATCAGGAGGTTTGAAATGTTGTTACTAAAAGCATATTTTGCATGCAGGCNTTGTTTTTTGTTGTTTTGCTTGTGGTGTTGTTGTTGGTTGGGATTTTTTTGTTGGTGGTGTTTTATTTGTTTGGTTTTGTTTGTTTGTTTTTTCTGGTTAGCTGAATAGGACAGAACAGTGCCCTAAGTAGTCCTGCACCAGAATGCTGCTCCCTCACCCAAAGCATGACTTCCATGGTGTGCGGCTGATTCAGAAGAGGAAGTAGCACACTAGTTTGTAGGCAATTGTTAACTGCTTGCAGTGAACTCTGAGCAGACATCCCTAATTTAGTGATTTACAAAAAAAGTTAAGGACTGCTTCACACCTTGTGCTTTACTGAAACAACTTGGTTTTAATGATCTAATGTTAATCAGGGTGAGATTCTCAAAGAGTAACTGTTACGGATGTGTTATGCAAGTTGTTCCTTGTGTATAGATTTTTTTGCAGATATTTAGCTTTTGTATCTTTAGAGAGACTCCAACTTCCTTTTTTTTTTTAAAAAAAAAAGATGATGNATGAAATTTATGATAAACTATTGTGATCCTGTCAACAATATTAAATCAAAAAGGTGCTTGGCTTGTTCGGAGTTTGTCTTGTGTTAGCAGAGAAAAAAAAATTACAAGAGAGCACTTCTCCTGCTTTGTTGGCTCAGACCTTTGTTATGGGATGTCCTTGGATTGGTAATTCCATGTGACAGCATTAGGGTTTTTTTGTTGTTGTTGTTGTTTTTTTGTTTTGTTTTGTTGGTTTTTTTTTTTTGTCTAATGAACACTTGAACTTTATGATTCTTTGCTCTAAAATGACTTCTTGTTTGAGAAGTTCAGAAATCAGGAGGTTTGAAATGTTGTTACTAAAAGCATATTTTGCATGCAGGCAGTCAGTTTGAGCATTGAAAAACAGATTTTTTAAGTAGTAATCTCAGTTTTAGTGCTGAGCTGAAAATACTATCCTTTGAGCATGCTGAAATGTTTAACTCTAAGGTTAAGAATAAGAATGCAGATTTTAGTTGCATTAGAGTAATTACATATAAAGTAAATAGTGTCTCAGAAGTTAAAAAGCTGATCCTAGCAGTTGACCTGCATCTGCAGTTTTGAACAGTCAATATTTCATTACAATTCTTCTAGTGAGTTGAGTTTTCAGCTCTTTATTGGGCTGAGATCACTTCATATGTGTCCATCTTTATTCAGAATTGCAGTAGCTGCTCTGAATTCTATGAATAGACAGCTTTGAAACCCAAAGTGATCAAACTCTGTAAATCTGTGGGGTTTTGGTGGTTTGTGNATATTTAGCTTTTGTATCTTTAGAGAGACTCCAACTTCCTTTTTTTTTTTTTTTCAAAAAGATGATGGCTTCAGTTGCATGTGTTTGTTAAAGGGAAACCCTCTTTCTGTGGTTGAAAATATTTAGTGGCCAAAAAGCATCTTTCTGGAGGGGTTAACTTACATGGTTTATGCTAGTCTATTTAAAGACACTAAAATAATCTCAAGACTTTATGCTTCATCTTTTGATGAACAATATTAGACATGTAGTTCACATTGCCTTTAAAAAAAGCCAGTCTCATTAAAACACTAATCTGAAGCAAACCTGGTAATATATG
>VYZQ01045622.1:83312-105110 GCA_013400655.1 Mystacornis crossleyi | reverse complement strand
CCATCCAGCCTGGCCTTGAACACTTCCAGGGATTGATAGTACATATTAAAATCCATGTGAAATCTACAGCAGGAGTTTTTTCAGGATAGTGGTGGTATTCAGTTGTATGTTTACCTTACATAAAGGATCAGTCACACAGTAAATATCTTTTGCAAAGCTTTCAAACAGGGTGAGGTTGAGATGGCTAAGTCCGATTTCTACTTGTATGAATTGTAGGAGTCTACTAGAAGAGGTGACTCTGAATTCAAATGATTAAATGTATCTATAGCTTCAGCCTCCAGTATGTGTTCCTGAAGTCATGTGGAATGAAGTGGTAACACTGATGTTGGAGATAAGGGAAAGCATATTCTCATCCAATCAGTTCAAAGGATGCACAAAGTTTTTTGTGGTTGCCTGACCAGATTGATAATATCTCCAGGAACTTGTTCACCTACCTCCTGTCTATTAATGACTTTCTTGTCTACTAAACTTGTTTATTAAGCAGTAGATAGTAAATAGAGGTATTCAGAAGAGGTAGCATAGTAGTTTAAACTTTAGTGAACCTTTAAAGGAAGGTAACAGGTGACAGTGCATCCTACTATCCTGCTGTCTGGGTCCAATAGTTCTGTATTTCTCAATTTTTTGTAAAAAGAAGAAAAAACAGACAATAAATAGATCATCTTCCCCCGCAGATAAAGTTAGCCTTTCTCTATACACCTTTAGATTTTTATCTAAATATGCAAGCCTTTTATTTATATTAAAAAGAGTACTTTAACAGAAGGTCTTACATGCATATGCATGATTTATAACTGTCTGATACATATGTAAAATGGGATAGATTCATCAATGATGATGGTATGAGAAGTCCCAGTTCTATTTGTGACCAAAATTTCTGACTGATTTTGCTGCTAGACAAACCATTGTGCCTCAAAGCCATGCATGATCTTCCTATCTTCTCTTTGATTTCACTTTATCATGATTTGCTACAATTTTCAGTCAGTGTTTTCTTTTTTAAAAAAGTTCTCATGTAGTATGTATAAATCCAGGTACAGTTTTAACCTAACAGATATTCATCATCCAAAGGGAAGCAGCAGTTCTATTCACGGGTGTTGGTATCAGACCAAATAGTGCTTTTTGGTGTAAATTTTTTGCCATACTACTATGCCTTCTTACGGCAGCACAGATCAAAGAAGACTGTGTTGGAGACACTGCAGAGCATTCTGGAATCAGGGCTGCAGGTGTAATAAGAGCAAACAGTAGGTTCTGACAGTCCTGCACTTCCTCCAGTGGATGACAGTACATAGCTACAGCAGAAAAATCTTTGTGATTCCCAACCAAATAAACATATTACCATCTATCTCTGGGGTACAGCTTCTTCAGTGCAATGAAGTTTCTAAGAGGTTGCTGACAGGAACAAACTGTTAAACAATCAAGATATATCAAAGACATTTTCCTGCTTGTTTTCTTTGTTCCCTATCTAGCAGAACAAATCTGACATCTGGCAATAACAAGTCAGCAGTATTTCTACATTTGTTGCTCCCATTTTTTTCTGTATTATTCATGTATTGATGCTCAGGAAAGCCAGTACTGCAATCTTCCACTGAAAAGAGAGCAGGGCCTGTTGCAAATATTCTTGTGTCTTTTCTTATGTTTCTGTGGACAGATATATTCAGTGAAGACTGTTTCTGTAATTGAACTGTGGGAGATTTTTATTGTTTTCAAAGATCTGTTTATAGAACTTAGAGAAGCATCTGGTATTAGCTTCTCTGTCCTTTTGAGAAGCTATGAGCACAGCCCGTAATTCTTTTGCATGATGGCATAGGAACATACTGAATAGCTGCGAAGAAAAATTCCAAGGCAAGTTCTGTTAGTGTGGATATTATATTTTGTCCGTAGTACAGCTGACTATGGGAGAAGTTAACCACAAAAGCTAGCATCCTGGAGCAGGTGAGATGAAATATTGCAGCTTAGGAGCTTAGAATTTGCATATGTGTCATTAGTTTATGTTGAAATGTCAGAGAAAATCATCCTCTCCAGAAAAGAAAATTCACTGTTAGGGTGGTCAGGCATTGGAATAGGTTTCCCATGGAGGTGGTAGAGTCACCGTTCCCAGTGTTTAAGAGGCATCTGGATCTGGTGCTGGGTGATGTGGTTTAGGGGTTACAGTGCTGGTGCTGGGTTGGTGGTTGGACTTGATGATCTTAAAGGTCTCTTCCAACCTTGACTCTTCTTTGATTATATTCTATGTTTCTGGGAGCCCACATGTTCTACTCTGATGCTGGATCGAATATCTGGCATCATTAACAGCCTGAGTGAGTCCTGTTGCAAGTATAATGGATTAATATCCAGCCCTAGGACTCACAGTGGGGCTGGAACACTGATTTCCTGCCGAATATTCAACACGACTATTGGCCTTGACAGAAAGTGTCAATCAGCAGAAATGCTTAGTGTTTCATCCTCTCTACGCGGTTCAGCCTTAGGTTCAGCAGGAGACTTCAGTTTGTTTTTTATACTCTGCCTGTCCTAATCAGAAATCTTTCCCAGTTAATGGGATGGTGATAGGGTGCAGCAACATCCCAAGACCTGTGTTACCAGTGCATGCTCTGGATGGGAAAGGGAACAAAGTAACTGCAAGGAGGAGACCTTGGTAGGGTACTAGCCTTTCCCAGCCTGAGACATGCAAAGGAAAGTCCTTTAGAAGCGCACAATGTGCAGAGGTAAATGAAGGTCCTTGTGCTTCTTTGAGAGCAGAGAAACCCTTACACCAGCTAAGAGCAGATACTGATGTGCTCATTTCAATTCAAGATGATTGTAAGCACTTTAAGTCATCATCCACATACTCTGTGCTTTTGAATACCCTGTGTGAGTCAGCAGTGGGTGGCCAATTGTTCTTTGTAGAGAGTATCCCAAAGGGTGTTCTAGTTGGGTATTTAGGCTGTAAAACCTGTGATAGCTGTAGAAATGAAATGGGAGAGGGATGGATAAAACACCAAGAATGGAAGCTCTCATAAACAAAAGAGGAACACTTGTGTTTATATTGCTAAGGAGTAATAAAATTGTCTGGAATGAAAGCTTATTCGGCAAGAGGAAGTTATGAGGCTCATTACCTACAGATCATTAAAGATCCGTCATTTAGGTCTTAAGTTCAGGTCACGCAATATTTCAAAAAGACAGAATACAACAGGGAAACAAAGCCTCGTAATATTCATTAGATGTGTATAATTAAAAGATCAAAGTGAATGAAACTATTATGGCTCACATTACAGCAGAAAAGGACTAATGACCAACATCAGAGATTAGCCCGAAGGAGTCTAAACTGTTATAACTTACAGTTTACATAAAATCTTCCCTCAAGGCCTGATCCACTGTTCATTTAGAAATCTTTTATTCTAGCTGTGCATAGAAGAATAATTCTGGACATGGAGCATCTTCGTTGCCTCCAAGTTCCCCATAATCATGCCTGTGACACAAAAGGCAGAACAGAAATTTGAATTGTTGTAAATCTCCTGCTTCCTATGTGCTACATTAGGGAGTTGAGTTTGCATCAGAGACAGTTCTGAAGGCTTACTGTCCTGCTTGGCTCGTTCAAAGGGCACAATATTGCTAGTTATCACTCTTGGAGATGATGAAATAGTAAACGTTGAATAAAAGTTTAAATTAGTTTACAATAGAAAGTGAAATTATCAATACTAAGAAAACAGAATTTGGTGGGGGAGACAGGACCCCTAGATCATTTGTTGGATTCAAGGCATTACTGTTCTTCCTTTACTTCCTTTACATAACAAGCATCTGAAAGTTCTTATTTGACTGAAATGAACTTGAGTGAAATATGAAGGACTCAGTAATAAATATTCTAGTTTATATAAATATCTATTCAGCATANNNNTAGTATAAAATCACTAGACCAATTTAGACAAGAATAAAAGTCAACAACTATGTGAAAAGTGTAAGCAACAAGAGAAGGAAAAAAAAATCATGAAAAGAATTTAAGCAAAATACTTAGTGCTAAAAAAAGAAGAATGCATTGGAGGAGAACTAAAATTAGACCTATAGAAACACATAGACAAGACTATTTTTTAGGTAAAACAACCCCCAGAATTCACTGAAGAAAGAAATTAAAACATCAGAGGAGGGAATTAGAAAAGAAGGTGGAAGGAATGATAAAGCATACAATTACATGGATGCTTCTCCCAGTGTATTTACTTGAGAGACCAGGAGAAATATGCCATCTGACACTGCTTGTGTATGCAGTACTGTGAATGATTTTGTGACCAGTGAGGTGGAAACATTTAGTAATTTAGCACAAATGAAAACTATCAAGGCTCCAGAACTAAGATAGTATTTCTTCTAAGGTTTTATGAAGGAAGACATGGAAAAAAAATACACAGGGCAGTGAAAGGCAGCATAGAACAATTGTTAGGCTACACTGGGTTAGGAGAAAAAATTTAGGGGGAAAAAAGCCCAAATATTGTGGAATTAGTTTATTGTCTTTCTGCAGGTGTTAATAAGGTAGACCTCTAATCAAACATCATAGCGGAGTTTTGTTTGAGTTAAGATGTGTAGTGGATTTGAAAAGCGGTCTGAACACGTGGTTTTCATCTGAGAGTACAGCTCTAATCTGATAGTTATAGCAAAGCCTGAGGGCCTGAGGGCTGATAAAAATAAATACATTTTCAGGAGGCAAGAAAGAAGAAGAAATAGACTTAGTCAATACCCTGGCTTCATCCTGTCATAAATAAAAAATCCATTTTCCATATGATTTGGTAAGTTTAAAAGATCGGTCAGAGCAGGAGTGAAGAGGACAGAAAGACTTGTTCTTATGATGAAAAGCATAGAGAGAGAAAATAAAGGAAAAAAGCTGCATCAATTTATTTGAGTGAGCTGAGCTGACTCACCCAAGCTCTCATGCACTGATCTTGGAAAATGTTTTGTCTTGCTCTCTATGTACAAAACACCTCCCCATGAGGGAAGGTCTGCTTGTGCCCTATGTTGCTCCTGTTCATCAAGTTGATGGAAAACTGCAACTGCCCTTCCCCACACTAGACTTTAAATCCTAAATATGCAAAGCACTGCCTCTGCTTTACATCAGCTACACATTACCCTGTGGAAAATTATACAAAAGTAGAACAGGATCTGATCTGTTTTTATTTCTAGTGACTAATAAACACCCATGTTTCTCTTGTTATTTGATGTCTCCAGATGGCCGTCTTAAACTCCATAGTCTTCCTCCAGCTTTCATGATTGTGGCAGATATGTACAGCCTAACTGAAGTTTCAGGACCAAAAATCTCAGATATATCACTTTCTCTCACCCTTTGACCACGTAATGTTTTTATTTTCACATAAATATTTTCTTTCCACGTTGAAGCTGACACCTTGTGGTTTGTGACTGTGCACCCTCACTGGTAAAACAGACTGAGCTGTTTTACAGAGGAGTTTGTTCAGCTCTGACCAAAGGTAATGTGTCTACATATACTTCTGTTAATTTATTTTAATTTTTGCATGTGAAGTGTGAAATTAAGAAAATACAACACTATCCTATAAATGCAATTGAGGCCAGACAGTCATATATCCATTTTCCTCTCTTACTTCCATATGTTTTCATGTTCATTCAGTTGAGTAAATGTATTGTTGAGACAGTGTGTTGGAAACTTTCAGTTTTTCATCCAATTATTTAACATATCAGCCTGTGAGTGATACTGGAGCAAGAAAGAATGTAGTCCAAATATCACATCCCAGACTGAATTTGCAGGTCAAACAGATTCATGGAATCACACTTTTAGTTCAAATTAAAGCAGACTTCTTTCATGACTTGAGAGATAACGCACAGTTATATTTTTTATGTGGGCATTCACAGGCAAACTTTACCATCTTCCATAGCAAAAGTGAGAAGGAATAAATGTTAAAGGAGACCTAAGCCTCTAAATTGCTTAATTTTGTATACGAGTCCCTTTTTTATATAAGGCCTGATCTCCTGCCTTTCATTTGTCTTGTATCCTGGGAGTCAAAGATGATTGTGAGAAAGTGGGATATTGCAAATATCCATACAGTATCTTTGTTTTGGGGACTGTGACATTTTATAATGGGCTGGCAAGGAGTGCAGTAATACATATTGCAGCTCAGATGAGGTCTCCTTAAGTTCATATAGAAGTGGTAAATATTTTCCAGGCCCAGTGTCTGAGATTGTCAGAATTTAATAAATGTTTCCTTGAGCAGGAGGCCAAGTGGGATGTTGAACTGTGCCAACAACCTAACCATGTACAGCTCTAAACCTCTAAACACTATGGTCATGTATTTTCTCCTGAGGCAAAGCAGCATTATTTTATAGGTGTATGTCTTTTATTATTATAAAACTTTGATTTATGAATTTCAATATTTTGAAAAGCAGTGCTTTCAAATGAATTGATCTTGAAATAAGCAAATACATTGTCATTTAACCATATGCTTAATGGTATGCTACTTATAATTGTAATGATTGTTTGCCAAGCATAGTTTCAAATAAAGAAAGAAATGCACAGATGGTTTTCTTATTTAAGTGCATTAAAATGCATACAGAATGTTTAGAAATGCAAATCCTTTAAATCAACTACTTGACAAAATCAGGCTTTGTTCCAAGTTGTTGTAATAGAGTCACTTGCATATAAATAAAAGATTGTGTTACAGAAAGAGAGAGAATAAGTCATCTGTAGAACAGCAGTCAAGAACTGAGTCTGAAAAGGCTGAAAAAACAGGGTTTTTATAATACTGAGCAGTTAGAAGAGTTGGAGAAGTAAATTGTCTGCAGTTATTTCTGTGGGTGATTGTACAGTAGGAGCAAGATTATGTTGATGCATTTGCCCCATTATAGTGACTTAGAGGGAATTTTCTCCTTTTAATACCTCAGTGTCAGAAGCCAGCATTGCATTATTTTGATTTATAGCATTATTAGTGCAGTTTGTATTTCAGTGCCCCCTCTTAATCCTCCCATTCATAGTGTTCTACCAGTTTCTATTGGCTTTCAGCAGTGTCTTCAGAAAGACAGGTTTCTAAGGAAATAGATGTTAAACCAATGCTGACTGTGGTTTATGATGATCAGAACATGCAAAGCCAGGGTATATGGATAACTGACCCCGTGATGGAACGCTTGACACTTACTGTGCTGGAATTATTACTTTTCTTTGAAATTCAGAAAGGCGTCATGATTGTATCAAAGTCTCAGTAACCATGAATGGCAGAAGAAAGGTCTCAGTAACCATGAATGGCAGAAGAAAGGGATATTTAAGGAAGCCTAAAAGGAAGAACTCAGGAAAAAGTCTGAGAAAATAATAAGCAGGAGAGTTTTTTGCATCTCTTCTTTCCTGTGATTGTAAAAGTTTAAATTCATCTAGGAAAACTAATGAGCAAGTCGGGAAATATTGGTGGAGTCAAACGAAAAAGAAGATGGAGAGTATGGTTTGGTGTTTCAGGTAAATGAGACACTTGACACAAGGTGTCTGCAGTCATGATGTGGAAGGATGGATTATTTGCTAGCTCAGAGGCCTGGACGTATGAAGTTGTGTTTTAGAAGATTTTGGGTTCATTTTCCTTTTTTCTTTTCCTTAATGCTTCAGTAACTAGAATATTGAAGACAGTTATTCAGAAAACACTAGTACACCTCTCAACTGTCTCTGGGAGACTAATGAATATTCTCTGCTGGTATTGCAAACTCAAAGAAGCGGAACAATATCAGAAATACATGTAGTGAGGAAAGGCTCGCTGTTCATGTTACTTGATGTCTCCAGACGACCCTTTCAAAACTCCGTAGTCTTCCTCCAGCTTTCAGGATTGTGTCAGGTATGTACTTTCCAAGTGGAGTTTCAGGACCAAAAAGTTTAGATATATCACTTTCTCTCACCTCTTGACCACCTAATGTTTTTATTTTCATGTACATATTTTCTTGCCAGGTTGAAGCTGACACCTTGTAGTTTGTGATTACACACCCTCTTACATCAAAGATTATTTTGTAATATAAAGAAGATGAAACAGATGAGATCCATTTAACCTCAGCCACTGGTCTTCCAGTTGGATCATTTTGATCCTTGTGATTCTTGTGTTTGTGCTGGCTTTGGCTGGGGTAGAGTTAATTTTCATTACAGTGGCTGGGATGGTGCTATGTTTTGTATTCTTGCTGAACACAGGGTTGACAATAAAGAGATGTTTTCGTTATTGTTGAGCATGGTTTACACAAAGCCAAGGCCTTTTCTGCTGTCATACTGCCACACTGGTGAGGGGGCTGGGGGTGCTTGGGAGGCTGGCGGGAGACACAGCTGAGACTGGTGACCCAAACTGACCAGAGGGATATCCCAGATCATATGTCATCATGATCAGTGGAGGGGAGAAGGAGGAAACAGGAGGACATTCGGAGTGATCTTTTTTGTCTTCCTAAGTAAACATTACAGGTGCTGTTTTTCTGGAGATGGCTGAACACCTGCCTGCCCATGGGAAGGAGTGAATTAATTCTTTGGTTTGCTTTGCTTGTGTGTGTGGGTTTTGCTTTCCCTATTAAACTGTTACTTTTCTGTTGTTATCTGTCAGTTCACTGTCGTCATCTCAACCCATGAGTTCTCAAACTTTTCCTTTCTGATTCTCTCCCCAGTCCCACTGGTAAGGGAGTGAATGAGCAGCTGAGTGGGCCTTGGTTGCTGGCTGGGGTTAAACCACAACAGTGTTTTAGCTCATGCCTATAATAATATTTGGTGTCACTATCTAGTGCTTCTGCAAGCCTTATAGCTAATTAAAAAAGCATGCTTGACATCTCTTTTGGTGACTCCTTAATGGGAGTTGCTTATATAGTCAGTAAAATTAAAAATTCAATCTCTGATGGGATAATTGTTGTATCGTTGCTGCCTGTATTTAATGCTAAAATAAGAGACAAATAAAATTGCACAAAGCTAATATATTACAATGGTGTTTAACAAAAATAAGTAGGTTTTAGCAACTTTCTCCTGATTCATACAGCCTTCAGAGGATCAAATTTCCTTTATATCCTCCAAAGATCTGAGTTATTGTATGAAATGCCCAGTAGTGTATTAAACACTGATTTTGCTGAATCAGGTGTAGGTTAGATAGCCTCAGGAAGAGTGAAGACAAGTATAGTCGCTTGGTTCTATATTCCAGTTTTTTTGTATCTAGTGATAATAAACTAATTTGGTACAAATGAAAGTGACATTTATATCTGACTGGTTGTATTTTTCACCATCTTTGCTCTCACTGAGTAAGTTTCAGAGGAATAAAAACAGATCAAAATCTCAACAGAATAAGATTTTGTTAAAACAGTTGCGTGTGCCAGAGGTGCATAAATTTATTTCCTTCCCACTGTGGGCACATCTGTTCCTTATGGGACCAATTTTTTGTTTACAGTAATTTATGCATGCATATTTGCAGGCATACTTGAATTTGAGCTTAGAAGCAGACTTCATAAGGTTTAACTTTTTATTCCTTCAGGTTTCTGCACATCTGTTTGAGGCAATACTTTCTGTGAGATGAGTGATCAAGGAGATCCTTGATACAAGAAGTACCTATTTGTGAATAAAATATTCCTCAAACCACAACTGGAAAAACAGCTTACTAGACTGTACCGAAGAATCATGTCCCTCTGTACTCTAACAGTGGCCATGAGCATCTCATAGAGGAAAAGTAAGAGTAGGCAGGCAAGCTTCATTTAATAGTCCTCTAGATCGCTTACCTCACAATTATCTGTATCTGTAGAGTAGCTATTTGTCCTGGGGCGATACTATGAGGCTTCTTTATTCCTTAACCATCTGCTTAATGCCCAAGGATGCTGTACCTTCCAGATGGACCCGGGTGCGGGTCAGTTCAGTGGTGGGGTCCAGTGGCTCTGGTTCCAGCAGCCTTGGCCGTGCTCGGGAGGGAGTGCACTGGGGCTGCTGCCCTGCTTCTTGGTGTTTTTTTGTGTTGTTGTTGCTCCCACCAGCTGGAGAAAAGGTTTTGTTTTTGTTTTTTTTTTTCCCTTCCCTCCCCCTGGCCTCCCTGCCTTCCTTCCCTTCTCTCTGGTCCAGGGAGCCTGCAGGGTGGCCCTGGCTTGTCCGAACTCCGAGTAAGGCCAAACTCTTTCACCTGCTGTGAGGAGGAGGATTGGCACCGGAGGATCAACAGGTTTTTCTTCCATCTGCCCTGCTCCAGGCAGCTTTGTGGATTCCCCTTCCCTTTCCCCATCCCTTTCCCCATCCCTTTTCCCGGAGAGTGGGGGGACCAGTTGCGAGCCCGTGTTTTCTTTTCCTTCTCCAGGCATTTTGTGTATTTTGAATTTTTTTCTGTTCTGCCTGGTGTTAATAAACAGTTTGGGGTTTTTTCCACTTTTCACCTGTTGTTAGAAATTTGTTTCATTGGCAGAGGAAAGGGGGCGGCCCTTTCACTTTGGAGGAGGTGCTCATTCTGGAGCATTTCCTCCTAAAATTTTGTCTCCAAAACTGAGACACTATTAATAATTTGTTTCTGTGAACCTGGGCCTGCATATTCTCTCTCTAACATCCTTGTTGCATGAAGCATTTCATCTTTCTGTTGGGTTTGAACCTGGCTGCTGACTTCCTCTCAGTTCTTGTCCTTGAAGAGGGCACAAGTAGCTGGCCCATTCTATACCATGGTTCCTGCCTCTTCTGATTGCCCAAAACTCAGTTGTTACTTGCCCAAATTAAAGAGTCCCAATTTACTTCTTTCTCATCCAGCAGCTACTCTGTATCTTGTAGCCCTTCTCTGAACCTTCTCATTTTAACCTCAGATGTGAGTAGATGCATAAAGCAGCACAAAGATACACTCTGTCCTCATGTCATGATAGGACCAGCCTTTTAAAGAGACAGGGTTTAATCACTAGCACAGCCCACTCTCTAAAATTTCTTGTACCTTGATTATTTCTGAGTGATAGTGTTTTTATTCCACCAAGTTTCCAGAAGGTTTATTAATTCTCAGCTTTCCTTTTCTGCCTTTTTTTTTTTTTATTTCCTAGATTTTTAGCAACGCTATAAAATCATGTGCTTTGATCCTCTTAGCATCCCATTTAACTGGCACTCCTGTAATTTCTTACAGGACAGTTCCTTATCCTTCAAGAGTTATACAATTTTCTGTAGTGGGTTTGTTCGCATTCTTTACTTTCTGTGAGATAAGAATAGGGAGGAATGCAAAGCAGGCACCAAACTTAAGAGAATATAAAGAAGTTTATTACTAGAACTAAAAGGAAAAAGGAATAACAAGAAATTAAAGTAAAAACCCCTTTTTTCCTCCAGCACCTCCCCCTTTTACCGAACTCACACAAAGGATAACAGACTATGATTTTGGTCAGTATAAACCTTCAGAACACTTCTCCTCCCCTCATCCTCCTCCCTCNCTATTCATGCGCTTTTGCCTTTCCCTTTCCCTCTAACCTGGGAAAGGATTGGTGTTTGCAGGTTTCATCTCTCTGAATAAGGAACCTACAGCACTGGAGGGGTTAATCTTCCTGTGCCCTTGCAGCTGGAGCTTATCTGTTTCTGCCAGGCAGCGGCCAGAGCTGGTCTCGGTAGAAAGTTTTATTTCCATGGCCGGACTGGAGGAGGATGGGGGGGCCATCTCGGCCTGCACAGAGCCACAGGCTGTGGCCTGGCTGCGCCAGCCAAGTGGGCCAGGCCCAGCCAGGCCCAGGCCTGGCCTGCAGGGCTGAGCTGGTCTGGCCCAAGTTACCTGGCCGGAGACCAGAAAAGCAGGAGAGAGATTCCCGCCTTGTCTGTCTTTAGATGATGTCTTTACAGAGGTGCAACCATCTTCTGAGTGGCTTAATAGAGCTGTCAATATTCAAATCAGTTGATTGATTGGTTCTTTCAAGTTCTGAAGGAAGTTACAACAGCTCTCTGCAACAAACATCACTTCCCTGGCTGATGGAATATTTATATTTTTTGATTGATTGGTTCTTTCAAGTTCTGAAGGAAGTTACAACAGCTCTCTGCAACAAACATCACTTCCCTGGCTGGTGGAATATTTTTTTTTCCTTAACTAAAACTTCAAGGTATGCTAACACATGACAGTAAAAGACACACTCATTTATACATCTCAGCTTTTCTCCAATCTTCAGTTTAAAAGTTCGCTTACAGACTACTTTTCTTTAAAGGCCAGCAGTCTGATTCACTTAGATTTCAAGCTAAATACATCATTCCTCTTTGGTCTTGTTTTATTCTGGAACCATTCCATCTGAATCCTTGGTGGGGAATTAATCTCTAGTATCAATCTCTTAATATGTTTCAACAAAAAACAGGGAAAATGGTTTTAAAATACAGCAGAATACAGAAATTTCATATTACTTTAAAAATGTTGTTACTATTTTTTTAGATATTTTGGATAATATTTCAAACTTAAATGATAAAATTAATGTATCCTTTATCTAACTTGTTGTAAACAGTTGTGGCAATTTTTCAGTGAGATCAAGACTGAAGCTAACTGCAGACTCAATTGTCTCAAAAAAATATTTAAGAACATAAGGGTGAAAAAGATTCACTTCTGTATTTATATATAGGATATTCTTGTTCTCATGAATCATCCAAATAATGTATTAAATAAAATTCTGCCTTTTTAAGAAACATGGATTCTAAGTATAAGAAGCAATATTTTAACTGTGTTCAGTTCTGGCAATATTGAAATAGAATTTCAGTGAAAACATACTTAATAGCCGTCTTTTTATGGGAGAAGCCCATCTTGCATCAATGCTCGTGGAAGGTCACCCAACTTGACAACATGCTAGAGCTTACAGAAAGTGTCAGCCAAATGTCATGCTCACCCTTTTAAAGGAAACAGTTTTTTCCTTCCTTAATGAATTTGCAAAGCTATATTGTCAGAAATGAATGGTTAGTCTTTTGAATTAAAAAAAAAACCCCAAGCAACCCCAAAAAACAACAAAGCAGAAACTGAACCATGTTTCAACATTTCTTTCCCCTTAACAGTATTGTTAATTGGATAATTTTCATCATCTAATCAAATTAGTACCAGGAAACTAGGTTTTTTGAGGCTATAGTTGACAGAGAGAAAAAAACAATCTATTTCATAACTTAGATTTGGAATTGAATATTGTCTTATTTTCCCACTCGAGGCTACTGCTCTGGTGTCTACAATGAAATTAAATGAACGTTGATGTAAGACGTATAAAGCCAATAGCACTACATTTGCAGAAGCTTTTTCTGATTGAGCTTTATGAGATTTTCTCAAGTGTTGTTTGCCCTTTGATCTGTATCTGCACTAATAACAGCAATATTTGAACCAAAAAAAATGACTGGAAATGAAGAGTGCTTGAAGTTAGGAAATATGATTTTGTATGTGGAATGAGCATTTCTTAGTAGGGAAATCAATTGGTGGGAGGTAATAAACAAGGAAACCAATAAAAAGGATTTATTTTTGATTTTCAAAGGAGAGTTGTAATTAAAATAGATAATCTTTAATTTTATTATAGAATTACAATGAAAACAAATAATCTTTGCTTCTGTTAGATGAAATTTATTAATATCTTGTTATCTTACTACATTCTAATTTATTTAGCAATTATCTTCTGTTATCAGAAACATCTTTCCCTCATGATACTCTAAAGGTTATTCAGGCATCTACAGTATTGTTCCCAGGTAAACAATACATGCTCTCTGATTTTTTTTTTTTAAATAATTAATATAAAATCATGTAAGTATAGAAATAAAAATTAACACCATGTTTAATCTTCTTTTTATCACATGGTGACACCCTTAGAGAAACTAACAAAAATGTGACAGTAAAAATATGAGGTATAATATACACTACATATAAATTCTTAAAAAAAATAGAGGATCTAAACTGATATATAATAAAAATGTGCATAATTTGTATCCAGTTTGGGTAGTTCTTATGACTCCAGCTTTTTATCCTGCTCTTGACAAGTCTTGCAAAGAGCTTCCTTGGTCTTTTTTTTTCCAGAATTGTGAAATATGAAATTTAGAAAATCTGCAGCACAGCCCTAGTGTCCAGTAATACAAAGTAGTAGATCATTTGTCTGAGAATGCAAAATGTGGCATAATTTGTTTCTTTCTGATTTGATTTTATTATACTTTGATATCAAATGTTCTCTGAAAGAACTGAGCTTAATTTCCTATTTTTTTGTAGAGGTAGACAACTGGTAGAATGAATCCTCAAAAATCTGTGTAGTTCATATATATTCTATTGCTTTTTACATCAGTGATCATAAGAGCATAATTGTAATACTCCTTACAATGACGGTTTGGAATAAAAATTGAAAATTATCGTAGTTTTGATTAAATATTTTTTTTCTCTCTTCCCTTAGAAAAATAGACACATTTTCCCCTACCCCAAACTATTCACTCATTTCCTTTCAGATTTCCTCTTGGCTTTGGTGTACAGTAAGTATATGACAGAAGATCATATAGCTCAGCTATAATATTATTTTTATTATCAAATCTACTTGCCATTGTTTCTCAGGAGTAATATTTGAAAAGGGATATAATTTTACAAAGAAAATTAAGATGTTATTAAGGGTAGATGACACCACTTTCACAGAGCTCCACTGCTTGCTGAAATCATAAAAATAATAACTATATTTTCTCTTAAAGTATTCTGTTCTATGAGCTGTATAGAAAATACAGTGTTTGTTGCTTCAGGCCCAGGAGATCTAAAATGCTTACAGTGTTTGCATAAATTATGACATTATAAGAATCATAAAAGATTGCTATTTTAAAAAGACAAATAACATAGAGGTGGTTGTTATTACTTGTTCTGTTGTTTTGGTGAGAAAACATATTTTTCGATTAAAGAAATTTGACTTTTGACCATAGTAAGCTGAAAATGGGAGCTAGGCTTTAATAAAAATATTCACATGCCGTGGCAAATTACCTAATTTAAAGCATAGCTCTTGAGTTAGACTCGTCCATCGATGCCTACAGTATTTTCTGAGTGAGAATTAGTGACCTGTGAGTTTACAACAAGGTGCCATATTATTTGAGTTCTGGAAGTAGAGTCAATAATCAACGTCCTGTTGTATTTACAGCTGTTGGAGACTTTTTCTTTATGTAATATGAACATATGTTTCTCCTTTTCCCAGATGAAAGAACCGGACTTCTACTGAAAAGACTTGAAGGGGCTGGAAGGAAGGAGAGAAAAAAATGTATATCAGAAACTGAAATGCACAAGACTTTTAATTAATTAAGAGAGTTATTAGACAGGATGTCTGTTGCTGCCCCTGGCAAAAAGATTTCCATCAATGGAAAACTGCTAAAAGACCCTGCCTCTGTGGCTTGGAAATGCTCAAGGTACTGCCCACTAGGCCTGTGAAGTCTACACTGTGCAAGGCAGCTCAGGCCCCGCTAACAGGAAAACCCCATTAATGTAGACTGGCTTAAATAGTTAATAGGCTTATAGATTTATCAGATCACAGATCTATTTAGAGTTAAAGTATATTGTCATGGATGGACTGCTATAGTGACATTGATCAGCATAAAATGAGTGTCTCTGTGTCCTGCTCCCCTATGATGGTCACATAGTGTGATCAAAGGACAGGCCCTCATGAGAACCTAAGAACAAACATGCATCTCAGATGCTTCATGGGCTCACTGTTTGCTGTTCTTATAGAACAGTGTTAAAATTCAAAAACCTTAAAATGTGTTTTACATGGCCACTCCTACTCAAAAAGGTATGCTTCCCTTATACTGCTTCAACGAGTTTGTACCATAAATAATACTCACACAACCTTCTTCCATAAAAAACAATCTTTCCATCAATATAAGTGACTTTTCCCTGGGCTGTATTTCTACTGAATGTACATCTTACCTCTGAAAGAAGCAGATATCCATGAGGTTTTTTGCTCATTTCTGAGAAAACTGCATGTCAGCTGCCCCTGGATGATGGACAACCACACAGATAAAGCACAGGTAAAACTCTAGCAAAGAAAATATTGCAAGAAACTGGAAATTAAGATAATTTGTTTGAGCATTTACACTGCATTGCTCATGTGTAGTTTTCAAAGGCAGGTGATTCATACCTGTGTTTAACAGTAGGGAAGTGGAGTCAGCATAAAGAAATACCTTGCACGAAAATCACAGAAGGCTGATATGGACTGGCAGAGCTATAGAATGGCCCTAGTGACAAGAGCCCTATCCATCACAGGTGATGTCCCCATGGTCACTTGAGAAGTCTGGCACAGACTCGTGTCTTGAAACAGAGAGAACCTCTTGTTTCCCCACCTGATACTCTATTTTTGAACTGACGAAGGGCATTGCCAATAGCTCTTTATTTGAAAGAAGTTGGAATATGATATAGACATGTTTCTTTAGTAGCAATGTGTGAAGAGATTATTGAAATATGTTGGAATGCAGGCCCCTGTGGCCTTCCCGCATTTTCCCCTAGGCCTCTTGCACTCAGGCCTTGATGCTAGAGAGAATGCACGGGATGAGACACACAGTCATACAGGTGTGAACTGGGAGTGTAACTTTTAGTTTTAAGTAAGTAGAAATACATTTTAAGTGCCTTAAGCATAAAAGAGGCTGCACTAGGCAGTCACAGAAGCCCTAAGACACAGTTAAAGTACACTACTCCTGCCTTTTAGCAAAGTTAACTCTGTCCTAGACAAAACTAAAACAATGCTAGTATAGTTTAACATTCCTAGATTGAACAGATAGAACCATCCTGCATATGTTTTATGTAAGAATTACAACCACCATTGTAAATTAGAACTTGGCCTGGATAGGTCATCAAGGGGGGTTTTGAGGGTCATGTTAATTTCTCATTGGGTAATTTAGAAATATAATGTATTAGTTTTGGGGTTCGGAGGAGTGTCTTCATCATCTTATTCTGCTGCTGCTGGTGCTGCTGCTGGGAGCTGCTGGGAGTTTCTGTACTTAGTGTTATCTTCTGCCGCTTTGCTGCTGCTGCCAATGCTTTAGAAGCAAGACCTTTGCTGTAACTTTTCGGGCTTTCACCCTCAGACTGTGACACTGATTTAGCCATGAAATAAACTTCTACTACAAAGCAACAACCTCTCCGGCCTTTGAAAACTCATACTCAACTCGTCAAAATATACAGAGAAAAGTTTGTACAAAAGACTAGTAAGTACTGACAAGGTAAAATGAAGATGATATTGAATCACAAAATCACTGTTCCTAATACTGGGCTGCCAGTGCCACATAGTCGAAACTTTGGTTTTGGTCTGACACAAAATGAAAGTGAGGAAGTAAAAGAAGCCCAGTCTTCTGGGAAAGGAAGCAAAATGTTTATGTAACTGAAGAATATTTACAGAAGAAAAAATTACTTATTTAGTTCTGCCAAGCTGAGGGTCCTCCTCCCCAGTAATACAATGTTTCATAAGAAGAAAATGGCAAAAGCAAGCCAAAGCTGAATTAGTTTTATATATAATTGATTCTTGGAGCAATAAACAAACCTATTAAGCAGCAAACTTGGGGGGGAAATGTATGTGGAAAGAGAAAATTCCACTGGGCCTTGTATTATACTTTATAGCGACCTTTCAGTTGCGAAGGTCTCTGTCATTATTACCACTGATGATTCCTTGGAATGCAAATGAGTTGAAGACATAAATATTTTCAGCTTTCCTAAGCAGGATACAGGTCTGCTCTCCCCAGATTTTCTTCCCTTGTAATTACTATGTGTCCATGGTTATCATGTCTCTCAGACTAACAATTGATTTACAATCCTACTTCAAAGCGTTTTTCTTTACCCTGATAGCAGTGAGTAGTGGCAATGGGCAAGAGACCCAGATACAGCATGCTATTTTGCACACCTGAAAAGTATTTCCTTTTTCTGCATTTCTGTGATTGCATGGGTAGAAAAAGCACTGTTTTGACTGGTTCACTATATTTTTGATGTTAAACCTTTGACATTTTGTTGTTCTAGCAGTGCCATCTATTCTCAAATGCCTAATGAATGTTCATTAAAGTTGTATTTCACTGTAATTTCACTGTAATTCTATTTTCCAGCACACTCTTTATCTCAATAAATAACTCTTCATCTTGTCTCTGGGCAATGGAGGTCCTGTCACATTGCTGAAGGAAGCACCAATGATAAATGATGGGAATGCCATTCAGCAAGTATTTGCATTTTTCATCTCTCATTAAATAAAAAGAAAAGCCTCATAGAGAGATTTGAGTGTAGCTGCAACTGCCACATGTGATATCTGTCAAAATACGATAAATTGACAGTTTTACCCTGGCCTCTTAACTGTTTGGACTGAAAAACTTGAGGAAGGCCTTGTTTTTTTATGAATTACCATCACATTCATGAGGTAAAATGTGCTAACCATAATCTCTTTCATTGTGGTTTAAGCTAAGGGCGGTGTCAGAAGCCACTACTTAGCATTTTAGCTCAAAAAGTTACTGCTCTTCTGAAAAATCTGCTTGACATTGCACTGAGCTGAGATGAATTTTTGCTCTATGATAAACAGTGTAGCCATTCAATGTATAGTGGGAAATACTTAGGCATCTGTGTCTCTTCTCTGCTCTGCCCTACAAAGCTTTGCTGACTCTGAATTCTACTGATTTCTCAGGTCTTGCTCAGAATGCATTAGAGAGGAAAAAGTATCCCTTATGCTTGCAATTTTCCCTATCCATGTTAGCATTTTGAATTCTTTCCTAAATTGGAGAAAACTGTACTTGATGAATAATTGAATATTTTCAGGTGGAATCTTTGCTCACCCATGAGGTGTTCAGTCTTAAGAAATGTGTGAATTGCCTGTTTCCCAAATATTGGTTGAAAGTGTTTAGAAGAAGAAGGGAAGATAAATATCACAGACATTTGAAACTGCATGGGAAATCGTAGGCAGGGAAAATAAAAGAGATTACATACTTGATTGCTAGAGGCCTTTTTTAAAGTCATTATGCTATATCAGTCTTCCATTTAGTGTAATTTATATTTTCTCTCTTAAATCTTTACAGATAGATTTATTAAGATACTGTATCAATTCTGAAGTAGATACACATTTATCTGCAGTAAATTTGCATTTGCCATATAGTAACCCAAGTACTTAATTGTTGGGGCTCGCCCTGTCTTCCCGTGGGGAAAAGGGCGCCTGGAATGGTTGGGACATACGGGGTTTTCCCTGCTTTCTAGTACATGTAACCTAGTCCTGCTCCCATTGCTCTTTTCATGTTCCCTGGCCCGGGAATACGGAGGGTTTCCCCAGGGGCAGTCAGTCCGGTTCCGGCCCCCAGACAGAGAGGCTGAGAAAGAAACAATAAAAGAATATCCATGAACACCTATCAAATGTAGCCTTTTCGATACTTCTGCTGCCCAAAGCTGCTTACGCTCACAGAAAAACCGCACCACAACACTTAATATAAATGACATAGTCCTTCTGTTTTTCATTTTGACACCCCAAATAATTTGCAGTGTTTCTCTGGTAATTATAAATTTGGAATTTTAATTTTTTTTGCTTTAAAACTTTTAATTTTTTTTAACATTTAAAATAAGCTAGTTCTGTGAAATTACCCCATACATAATATTCTGCAAAACAGAAGTGGAAAGGCGTTCGTAAATTCATATGTGACTCTAGTTGCAGTTAGTAGTATAAATTTTAGGAGAGATTAGTTGCTAATAAGCATACATCATCATGTTAATTGTTTAAATATCCTGTGCTAAGCTGCTAATCAATACCCTGTTTTAATCTTAAGGTACCTAAAATTGCAACAAGTAAATCTCAGGCTAGTCTGGGATTCAAAGGGGCAGAGAGCTTATCCAAACACATACAGTATTCAGAATGTAAAAAAAGTCATACTCTACCCTAACTCAGTCTATGGTAAAAATATCTTCTAGGGAGCATAGAGTCAGTGGAGACTCATGATCAATAGTGGAGTAGCTAATGATGTTGGTATTTTACTTTTTCTTAAGGGGCTTTTAATAAAATACATGTAAAATACTTTAGGGAGCCTGATACATGAATGAGTTACATATTCATTGCCAGCTAAAGCAGGAAATGTGCTGTTCATTGAGCCATCAGGCCAATTTCTCTAAACATATTGGAATTCCTGCACTGAAAAAAGGATGGCATGAATTCATCAACTGCCTCCTCCCTTTACTTGCAAGGCCATTCAAGAATCACACTGCTTTAGATACTCCTTACTATGCTTTTAGATTTAATTAATATTATATATTCACATCAAAAAGATCTTACTCTTGCAATGTATAAAAATATTTTATACATTTTCTTAGAACTAAGTATCCTGAATGTATCAACTCTGCCAATCCTCCCTCATTTTGCTATGTACAAATGGGTTATAGCACTAACGAATTCTGCCTTTACAGTGGTTATATCTTCTGGTAACTGTTATGCGTTGGCTGGAAACCCACCAGAGTCACTAAACTAGCATCATATTTCTCTAGTGTCCCCAGGGCTCTTCAGGATATCAAGATAATCTGTGTTGGCACCAGTAATGAAGAGATGGGACTATTGTCTGCTGACAAACAATTCATTGCTTGAAAATAATAAACTAACAAGGCATCAGTCTCAGAGGTCATGGATTTAGAGTAGCAGATCGTTCGTAGCTACGAAGATAGTCACAAGTTTTCTGGTTACATGGCAATGTATAACTTTTTAGACCAATGGGCAATTAACCCGAAACTTTGTTTTGACCTTATAACCTGTCACCTTTAGTGCTTTTTACTGCATTGCATCTGTTTTTCACCCAATTATTTTCTGCCTCACATACACACATTTACTTCTATTATAACATCTAAATTCTTAACTTAAACTACAAACTCATTTTACCATATTTAAAATCCCTTCACCATATTACCTAATACAGTTTCTTACTAACTTAAAGCATACTCTAACTTATAATTATAGAAACATAGGTTTATGATTTCTCTGCTTAATTTCTGTGTACTTCCAGCATCACATCAACCCGAGCTTTTCCCAGGGCTGTAAATCAGATCCATTAATGTCTGTAGGAGTTCCTACTTTTCTGTTTTCCACAAATCTGCATCATAAATGTTTCTACTATCCTGATAGAATTGCTTCTTTAACAAGTCTTTCATCATACCTCATAAATTTACAGACTGTAACAGTAAACTTCAGAAAAAAATTGTGAAAAGNATTGCTTGAAAATAATAAACTAACAAGGCATCAGTCTCAGAGGTCATGGATTTAGAGTAGCAGATCGTTCATAGCTATGAAGATAGTCACAAGTTTTCTGGTTACATGGTAATGTATAACTTTTTAGACCAATGGGCAATTAACCCGAAACTTTGTTTTGACATTATAACCTGTCACCTTTAGTGCTTTTTACTGCATTGCATCTGTTTTTCACCCAATTATTTTCTGCCTCACATACACACATTTACTTCTATTATAACATCTAAATTCTTAACTTAAACTACAAACTCATTTTACCATATTTAAAATCCTTTCACCATATTACCTAATACAGTTTCTTACTAACTAAAAGCATACTCTAACTTATAATTATAGAAACATAGGTTTATGATTTCTCTGCTTAATTTCTGTGTACTTCCAGCATCACATCAACCCGAGCTTTTCCCAGGGCTGTAAATCAGATCCATTAATGTCTGTAGGAGTTCCTACTTTTCTGTTTTCCACACATCTGCATCATAAATGTTTCTACTATCCTGATAGAATTGCTTCTTTAACAAGTCTTTCATCATACCTCATAAATTTACAGACTGTAACAGTAAACTTCAGAAAAAAATTGTGAAAAGCTTGTTGTCTTGGTTTGAAAGACAGGTGTCTACTAAGGAAGGAAGGAGCCTCCCTTGGAATGAAAAATGTAGCCCGCTTCCCTCCAAATTATTATAATTTTGAAATTAAGGGGCTTTCAGACAAAGATAT
>VYZQ01045622.1:46615-59180 GCA_013400655.1 Mystacornis crossleyi | reverse complement strand
TCTGGCAGCTTGTCCAGTTGCATCCTGAAAGTCTCCAGATGGGGGCTTCACCATGTCCCTGGGGATGTTTTTCCAGTGGGTGATTGTTCTCATAAAAATTTTCTTTCTTAAACCAAGATGAAACCTCTTCTCATGTAACTTGTACCTGTTGCCCCTTGTCTGTTCCCTGTTACTGACTGAAGGAAAGAGAGTGCTTCTGTCCTTTTACTAGCTGCCCTTTAAGTACTGAAACACTGCAATGAGTTTTCTTAGGGTCTTTTTTTGCCTATTTATTGCTTGATGCATTTTGGTTTATCAACAAAAATGTCAGGTTATAAAGCCAAACTTCTATGTGTTGTTAATAATCCGAGTAAGGAATCATTATGTGTCTAACTTTGGTCCTGTAGAAATTGGGACGTAGTTTGCTCTTGGCACTGAAGCGCAGTCAGCTGGGGCTACAGCTGCTAAGCCAAGGTGCTTGGTGTGCAGCAGTTTCTCTTCACCAGTGCATGGCCGACTATTGTCTCTAGCTACAATTTTTGGAACGTTTGTCTCCAAACAAGCTCTCAATTCAGATGGGCCCTTCTCTGCACAGCTACCAGTATGAAAATGAAATGTTTTCCTGTTTTTACATTATTTGGCTTAGGTTCATTTGAAATGTCTTTTGTTAAGCTGTTCTCAATTGTGAGTTTCCTCATAAAGCCTCAGAGGGTCTGAGTTTTGCTTGACACAGGATTTTGTAACTTGAAATCTGTGCAGGATATTATGACCCACTTAAATCTCTAGCTTCAGTTGAAAAATATCCTGAGATGTGTATGAGTTCCACAAGGGCATTAGAGGAACACCTTCAGAAGAAAGCTCTGCACAATGCCTCAGTCTGGAAGCCAGACCATCAACAGGCTGGACATTAAAGCCTTCTTACATATTATCCAGATTAGTCTAGATTACAGAGGACATCAATTGCATTTTAAGGAAAACCTGATCAAAATACAGTTTAGTTGGAAGTTTGTCTTTAGGAAGACTCTCAGTAAAATATTTTGAAAATACTTTTACTTGATAAGTGGATTTGTATTGGATGCTCCATAAATATTTTTAGTCAGAACTAGGCTTCAGTGTGTTGCCATAAGCTATATTAATTCTTACCTAGAATATTCATATTTGTGAAACTTGATTGAAACAGTCTAATTCTGCATGCCTAGCAGTATGTCTTATTTTAGGTAATCTAAATTAAGTTTTAAAAGTCTTTCTATTTGCAGGGGATTCAACTTGCTTCCATAGCGATAATTACCTGCATTAATTTTGAATATTTCTTTCTATTTATCTGTCTATCTCCCTATTCATCTAATCAATTGAGCTTTTTTTTTTTTAATTTTGAATACCTTCTCTGAATAAATACAGACAAATCTTCATCTGTGGTTGAGGCAGTTTTTAAGGGCAAAAGTATTTCTTCCATTATGAATTCGTCATTAATACCAGAGCAGTTTTTTCTTAATACACAAGAGATACACACATGCTTCTTAATAGGGAGTTAATTTACTGCTGTGGTGCACTGTGAAAGTATTTAAGTTAGTCTATTATGTTGTATGTTACTATACTAAAATGATCAAATTCTATAGTAATTTTAATTCTTTAATAGTGTTTCCTATGAAAATTAAAAATAAAACCATCTTTTCATAAACTAATTTTAAAAAGCTGCTTCCAAATACATGGATTACACTCAATTCAGAGATACTGTCCTTATTGAAAATTCAATGACACAGCTCCTATTAACATAAATACAACTTGCTGGAGGCATAATCTGTCCTTTCCCAGAAAAGCCCAACAATACTTTGATGTCTCAGGGTTTTGGGTAAAAAAGGATATTTTTAGATGAAAACCTGTGGATATATTTTTGTCTTCCATTGCTCAAGGCAGTATACTTAAATTTTAAAAAATACTGAATTACAAAAATCATAAATATTGAAAGAACATGGTTTTACTACACAAGATTTGCAATGAGGCACTTGTAGATGCAGAATTAATTTCTGCCGTTGATTGATGACCTCACAACAATCATTCATAGCTGTGCTATGCTCTGTCACTCACAAGTTACACATAAGGTCATCAGTAATGACTACAAATGAATAATGTATTTACAGTCACTTCATTCAATATCCCTTATCCACACGAATCTCCTTGAAAACAGGTTTCCTAATGCGGTCAAGACCTTAAGAAAGGCATAACATTCATAAACAATAAAGTTGGTATTTAAACAACTGCTTTTTAGGAATATATATTGCATCTAGTTTTTAATACTTATTATGTCATGTTCAGGCGGGTACAGAGAGTTCTGGCTCAGTAGAAACTCCTCCAATGAATTAACAAGATTTGAGCTGAGTTTAGTATCCAGATTTTGACACTTGGTTGCTTTGCTGTATAGGGGATGTGTAGGATTGGAAGTGGCTAAGGAATCCATTCAGTTTTCTGTCACTGGGTCAAAAAGTAACAAAGAAATTCTTTCACAAAAATACCATCTGCCCAATTAAAAAAGAACAAAAAGAAAGAAAGGCAAACCCTCATGATTTTGCTCTTGTCCATCAACCCCTTCTCCCTCACCTTTCCCAAGCCTAAGCCCTCTCTCGCAAAAGTGTAGAAATGGGCAAAAAAAAAGAGGCTTCTCAATATGTAAACGTCCTTGCTGGCTGCAAAGCCAGGCCAGATGGATTCTCCAAGAACGACACAAGACAGAAGGAGTTACTTATAAGGGAGGCCAGTTTAGATTGCATAAGATTCAAAACTTTGCTCATCACATACTTGTTAGAATTTCTTTTTGCTTCATCTCTGACCTTCTCTATTCCCAAGGGCTGCATTATAACAACATTTTCCTTCTTTCAGTATGATTTACATTTAGTGAGCTGACACAGCACCAATTTTTCTTCCATACTACTTTTGCAAAAAATCCAGCTGAAGAACTCAGTGTGACTAACATCCTTTCAGCTGCCTCATTGTACACCACCTCAAAATGGTGTCTCTAGCCTAACACGAAGCACCATCAGTGGACATAAAGGACAGAAGAATCATCTGTAATCTCTGCCTACCTGCTAATAATGAGTATTTTATATATGCAGAATAATTCCAGATTTCAGTTTGTTTTGAGTGGGGCTTTGGGGAAGGGGGGAGTGTGGTGAGGAAGGGGAAGATTGGCATACACCTAATTCTAAGCAATATAATCTGTATGAAAAATGTCATTTCCTTTCAGAAAGTTTGTCACTATCTTAAAAAGAATTTGTACAGGGCCAACACACATTAAAATTCATAAGGTCTTAACTTACCTGGCTATGCCATTAACTGACAGGCTGTTTTTTTATCTGTCTCCATTTCTAATCTCATTCTCACATGAAAATGGGTTCTTTTTGAACGTGGTAAATAGAAAAACGATGTCAATTTGATTTCTCTAGCCTTTGTTTGTCTTATTCTTTGTCAATCACATTATCCATGTTACGTATCTGAAGCCCTTCGATTCTCTCTTTTTGTTCCTCTTATCATTTCTCTTGTATATATACACAGGTCTCACCCACATGCCCACGAGCAAACACGTATAAAGTCTTGACATGCAGCACTGACAGGGCCCTTAGATTACCACATGCAGATAAACAGATGTGACACTAAATATGTCATCGCTCCTCTATTCAAATAGTTCTTTAGCTTCAATGCCGAGATAAAATAAATTTTGTCTTTTTATTTTCTCCGGTCTCATTATATGTGCAAGGGACTTGATGTATGAAATCTTTTCATTTCTTAGTCATAGAAACTCCTTTTTTACTCCATAATGAGACGCTTTGTTGTTGTTGTTTTAAAACTGCTTTTTCTGTACTCATTTGAAAGGTGTGAAGTTAGAAAATATTCAGAAGTTGAAAGTAGTGTTAATTTAACCCCTCTTGATATTATAAAAGTGTATTACAGGAAGGAACTTATTCTCAGCCATGGTTTAAATCAATACTGGCAAAGCCAGCCTTCCTAAATGTAAGCCTTCCCTAGAGCTTAGTGACTTTGAATTTGGTCTTAAAGTACTGATTTCTTCACCTAATTAAAGTCAGTGTGAACTTTGGCGTTGACTTAATCAGGAACACAGTTTAAAAAGAAAAAAATAGATTATTCTATTTCTGCACACCTCTCCCTCTTTATTAGAAGCTGTGCATAGCAGTGGTGGGTATCCTGAAAGGATTGTGAGTTGATGAAAGCAAACAGGGGGAAGACTATCCTTCAAAAGTAGCCTCACACCACTATAGACCAAGCTGTAAAATAACGTGGTGACGTAAGTTTTATACCTTTTTATATCTAGCTTAAATGAGTGGCAGTTTGTTTCTAAAATGTTTTCTCAATTCTGGAATATTCTGTTTTATTTCTATTACAGAGGAAGTCTTGCTTCTTTCTGTGACACGGTCACCAGACTCATTCCCTGCTGGCCAGATTTTTCTATAATTTACCTCTGCTCAGATATTTTGTTGCCTAGGCAATATATTCTATTCAATTTTACTTTTGTTCTAAAACAACCACAAGCCTCTCTTTAGTATAAATCTGCATCCCTGGAGGTGGACTGAGGTTGTTTGTTTGTTTAAAGGGGCCACGACTCAGCTCTTGATCTGACGTGAAATTAATGCTTTCCTAAAGGGAGCCAACCAAACCCACCAAAATGCTTCTAATTATTAAAGGTTGGTTTACTAGGACATAAACATATTACTGAAACAAAATAGTTCTCAAAATACAGAACGTAAACGAAGCTGTGAACATAAATCTCAACAAACTGCTCCAGTATGGGTCTCTTCCATGGGGTGAAGTCCTTCAGGAACAGGCTGCTCCAGCATGGGTCTCCTGCAGGGTCACAAGCTCTGCCAGCAAACTTGCTCCAGCATGCGCTCCTCTCTCCATGGGTCTAGAGGTCCTTCCAGGAATCTGCTTCAGCATGGGCTTCCCACAGGATCACAGCCTTCTTTGGGCATGCATCTACTCTGGTTCTCCAGGGGCTGCAGGAGGATCTCTGCTCCCCTGTGGACCTCCATGGGCTGCAGGGACACAGCTGCCTGCACACGACCTGCACCACTCACTGCAGGAGAACTTCAGCTCCTGTTCCCAAAACCTTGCCACACAAAGCCAATACAGTCCACAGAAAAAAAGTCCCCTTTCTACTTCAGCAATTGTGCACAAGGTAAACATCATATCTGTTTACACTCATGACCCTGTCGTCCAAAACCTGTGCAGTGGACTCCTGCCTGCTACTTGTATTTCCATTGCTATACTCTGAATTCTGAGGGCTTCAGAATATAGTCTGCATTCTCTATAGTTGAAATAGATATCCTTGAGCTTCTAGACAAGAATTATAGTTTATTTGCTCTGCATGGATGAGGCAGTGTTTTCCTCAGCCATAAGTTATGAAATGGTGAGAAAATGGCTAAAAAATTCTGGTCTAAGCACAGATTCTCTTCTTATAGTACATTGTTTCAGTATTAAGTAAGAATATGTAGAGAAATGTCTCTTTTGTAAGAGGTTTATATCCCAATTTTTCTGTATACCCTGAAATAAAAAGTGAAACAAATATTTTCAATCGCAAATAGAGTAAATTTGAGAAGCAGTTTTCCTAATATGGATGAATGCTTGAGAGATAAAAGTAGTCTTATTCAGAAGAGAGGGAAAGAGAAGCAAAAGAAAGTGCAAAAACACAGTTAAAATACAGCTGAAACTAAAATAGATAATGAAGTGAACATACCATTAAGTTGAAAAGTTATTCATGACATGTTGTGAAGAATTAATTTACTTAGAGGTCTTAGACAAATTAAAAGATAAAAAAAACCTGAATGAACGACCTTCATTCTTGGCCCTCCAAGTTCATATTACTAATATTCAAAACAGACAATTTGACAATAACAGGAAATTTTTCTGTAAAAAGTTCAAAATTTCAAAATGTCATGTAACCTGCCTTTTTCTTTCAATATAGCCCTGTTTCTGTTGGTGGTGTTAGAAACACTTGCTTCCAAATCCTACATTGCATGTGGTAGAAGGAACATCCCATGTATCTGCCCCCAAACTCTATCTTCAGTTCCTTCTTTGTACCCCAGCTGCACAAAACACGGGTACATCTAAGATTTTGGTAAAAAAGCTCAAAGATTTGATAAAAATATTATTAAGGGTTTGGATATCTCTTTGCAAAGCAGATGAGAACTCTTTTTCTTTGCTCCTTTTTTTTTTCTGTCATGCACTCAAAAAAGAGATCTTTATTTTACTCTTTGTCTTACACTGTGGCTGCCTCATTCACTGAAGATTTAGCTACAGTGATATCAAGGTTACAGAAAATTTTGTAAGTTTTTTACATCTAAAACATTGTTCCTGTATCCACAGGACTCTGTGGACTCTGTATCCACAGCCTTCATCTTGTCATTGCATTTGAATAATTATTTGGACATATAGGACACTTAAACAAAATGTTCCAATTTTCCTTTATTGAAAGCAAATAAGTAGTGTTACAAATTCATTGGCCACCAACAATTCAGCAATAATAAATTAATGTGCCTGCACAAACAAAAACAGTGTAACTGAAGTCACATTCTTTTTGCCTGTCTCTGAAGATTAACTATTGAAGAAATAGCTAAAACAACTCACTTAGAATAATGAAAATTTCTGTGACATATTGCATGGTATTGCTCTTATCCTTTAAATAAGCCTCTTTTATTACATATTGCACATCACATATTTTATCAGAACATAATAATTCCATATTAATTGGAGTATAATCTTTGATTTGAAAAGCCAGTTCTCTTTGTAACAGAAAGCCTTTGGATTTTTACATGAGAATAGTAAAAAATTAGTATTACTTTATGAGGCTAATAAAGCAAAGCAGAAAGATTATACTGCTGTATTTTAAATTCCTTTTTCTTGTCTCATTATATGTACTACAAGTGGTAGTTGTATGAATTAGATAGGAACTAGGTTAAAAAGGAGAAATTTTGACATGAGTTGTGGTTAGGTTGACTTTAGGGCCCTCTGATTCTTACTGCCCAGCTTGAAGTTCCATAGAGGAGCTTGATTTTCAGACATGCTCAGCACATCATGAAATCAAAAATCTCTTATCACAGCTTGACTGTCAGACAGCAAGGCACACAAAGTGTGCTTCGATTTTGAAACTCTTGGCCGCTATGTCAATTACCCCAGTTTCTGAGATCCAGGGATCTTCCTTCAGACTCATTACCAGGAATTGGTGCAGTTCAGCTGAAATCCTTGTCAGATGTCTACAGGAAATTTACGCTATTTCTGTAACATAGACCTACAGAGATATTACCAGTATATTTCAGCTGGCTAGAGTGCATGTTATTTTTTGTCAGAAAATTACGCTGAGTTTCTGTCAAAAACATGAAAAGGATTTCTGGCTCTTTGGCCCCACAGCCTTGTTATTCCCTGCTCCAGCATGCTGTGGAGCAGGGAGGGCAGCATGCTGTCCCAGCTGCAGGAAGCAGAGGACACCTGTGCTCCAGCCTTAGATGTTCCCTGCAGTGGGGGTAAAGCCACAACGTGGAGAGCATTATTGCCTCCGGAAAGAAGGAAAGAGAGAGGTAGTCATTGCCTCCCTTGCTCTTTGGCATGTTAAATGTCGGTGTAGGCCTCTATAATGCACACAGGACCTGTTCCCACCTGAGCTCTTTGGGCACTTCTGTCAGCAGCAGTAGAAAAAGGGTGTTATTTACTGACATTTCTAGAGGTGCTCGTGGCAGGCGGTGCCAGGCATGCCAGTGCTGCATGGTGAAGTGCTGTGGCGAGCGCTGCACAGCTCAGCCCAGAGCTGTTGCTTAGAGGAATTAGTCTGTCAGCATGGTTCAGCTCTTACAAATTGCTAATGGATTTTCTGCATGTGTTATCTCGAGCTCCAGTCCTGCTGGTTTTGTGTGAATGTACTTCTGGAAAATTATGCTGTTACAACTAATAGCTCTATGTCGTGCACAATTGGGAGGAAAGTTCATTTCTGATTTGTCAGGTTTGTTTTCCTTTTAAACCAGGTGGCACAAAGTCCCAGATCCTCATTTTTCACGTCCTTTTTGTTCTTCAATTCGTTCCTTGCATGTAAAGACAATATTTAATTTATGTTTTTCAGCCATTCATCTTTGTACTAGAATCATAGAACCATAGAATTTTTTGATTTGGAAGTGATCTTAAAGATTGTCTAATTCCAACTCCTCTGAATTGGATGGGGACAACTTCCACTACACCAGGTTGCTCAAAGCCCCATCCAACCTTGAACACTGCCAGGAACAGAGCATCCACAACTTCTCTGGGCAACCTGTTCCAGTGCCTCACCACCTGCAGAGTAAAAAATTTATTCCTGATATCTAATCTAAACCTACCTCTTTTCAGTTTAAAGTCAAGCTAGGTAGACCAAAGGTATACAGAATCCTGCACCCTATAATAGCAGACAGAAGAGGATGCTTAGGGAAGAGTATGAGAACAGGACACATCTAGATCCTTCCCCATTACCTTCTCAGATTTCAGGTTATGTTCCAAATAGTGAAGGCAGATGATGGCTGGAAGAAAAGTTAATTGCCATTTTTTCACAGGCAATGACAAGATGAGGAATAAATGGATGGAAAATTTCACCCAGGCATCCAAACCAATAACTGAATTCCTTTGGCCTTTCCCAATAAGTGGTAAGATGTCAGTGTCAGACAATATCTGATGTTCATGTAAGAAATTCTTTTCTTATGCATAGTCACTCACACCATTAGACTTGGACTAGATTTAGGATTGAAACCTATATTCTGGAGGAAACCAATATAACCTATGACTTGGAGCTGTAGCATTTACTTAAAAGACAAGCAATTTACTAGAGAGTCAGTTCCTAAAGTGGGAACTCCTCAATGCTTGTGTAATTCCCAGGTACAGGGCTATGACAGGCAAAGCTGGTCACATCTGTAGAACCTAAATTTGTGTAACAGGAGCTTTCAATGTGCAAAACAAGGCCAGTGCAAACCTTGGGCTACTATGCATGGAATTTTCTGGGCAATCCTAATGGTGATTAAGTAAGCTTTATATATAGGATTTTATGAAAAATGGCAATACTTTTATAGGTGTTAAATTATTAATCCCTATATTATTTATGGTAATATCTTTTTCATAGTTAACCTATTTAGTACTAATGAGGATGTACTCTGTGAGATGAAAGTCCAATTAATTTTGTAGTTAAAAAGCCATTCAATTTTTATGTTGCAGCATCAGGACATGGACATTATATTGTCACTAAACCGGACAGACACAGTGGGAATATTATTTCAGCAGTCCACAATACAGGAAAAACATCTCTCCTTTTCACATCTTCAATCCTCAGCTGATTTCAGGCCCAACATCACAAGCAACATCTCTCCTTTTCACATCTTCAATCCTCAGCTGATTTCAGGCCCAACATCACAAGCACAATTTCATAAATTTATACCAGTCAGATGCCTTCTAAATCCTAAGTGGAAATTCTAAAAGCCTGATGTTTGTTTTTTTCATTTTTTTTACATCTCTGCCCTTTATCTAACTTCTCCTCTCAGAGGATCTGCAACCTGTGAAAGCAATAGCCACATTTCTTAATAACAATGTCGCAGGTTAGATTTTTCATCACCAGTTATTCTGTAGAATCTTGGGCTAGTGTCAAGAATTGATTTTTTTTTTCTATAGGAACCCATTGAGCTGTGCATGGGGATTTTTACTGAAAAATAGATTGCTTGAACTGCACCTTGATTTGGCTCAGAGCTACACACCTTGCAGTGAGAAGGAGCACTGCTACTTTTTTTTTTTTTTTTAGTTTTCTGTCTGTTTGGTAGTTTTTGGTTGTTTATTTTTTTAAAGATAGACCTGCCTGGATGCATAATAAGTCCAGTGTTAGGAGTAAGAGAGTAATGTATTTCTAACCCAGCATGATGAGAAAGCATTGACAATGCTGTTCTGGAGGAGCAAGACCTGAGGTCCTTTCAGTCTGATGCCCATTCTTCACAGTGTCTTTGAAAGTACTAAATATTTTGCTTAGTAGGCATCCTCTTTGTTCTTGTTCTGTAGGGAAGTTTTCCACCACATAAATTTACTTTCTGGTTTACAACTTAAAGTAACAGGAATGTCCAGTGATAAGAAAATTCCAAGAATTTCTTCAAAAATTTGAAAAAAATGTGTGATTTACCTCCCTCCTCTGACGTTTCCCAAGACTGGTCATTGTTCCAAAGGCCACAGCAGAGATAGGCATGACTTATATATCAAGCTTTTGGAAAGTGATGTCAGTCTGAAAATTCTTCACTTTTTTTTTAGCAAAAATTAAGCATTTTGTTTCAAAATTTAAATTTATTAGAGCTCCAGCTCAGCCAAGCTCTGTTCAAGATCAATGTAGCTGCATAAATGCTTTCCTTGTTGCTTAGGTTAATTAAAAAGGAGGGGAGGATTTTGTTTTGATTTTGTATAAAACTACTTATTCTTGGTAGGCAATGCTACAGAGGTAATTTATTCATATCTGTCATAAAATATGCCTGTAATAACTTTGAGAATATTAATTTTTCCATCTCTAATGCAAAATGAAAAAAGTTTAAGGCTCTCAATTTAGTGTCTCCTCTTTAATACAGTTTTTTTATGTCTATTTCAGTACCAACATTATAAGTATTTTTAAAAGTATACACACAGTCTCATGTATACTTACATTAATATATCAGTTAGTGAATGCTAAAGCAGTTTAAAGGTATTTTTTTAAACAAGTGTAGGCATACAGCTGCAACAATACTTATCTGCATTTTATACAAAGAGCTCGTATACACACAGAAATTTATGCTCCAAGGCTGTGACTTGCTTTACATACTGAGAGCTGAAAGAGCTTAAGCTAAAAGGCTGTCAGGAACTGCTACTTAAAAAGCACTAAAATGTGGTGGGTTTGTTGAGTTTTTTTTAATCAGTATTTTGACAATTTCATCTGTTTCTAAGGAAACCCTAAGGAAAAAAAGTGGGGGCTTATCTAGGATTCTGTTATTGGTGAAGAATATTTTTTGTCTAACACTGAAGGTTGTACACACATTTTTGTTGCACACTGATTTTCTGTGTATGCCCTACTGGCTTATCCTTGCTAATTTAGAAAACAAGATGAAGTGGGCTTACCTGGAAAAGGTACACATGGTGTGTATTAAATCAAACCAAACCACACTGCTTGAGTGAGAATGTCACAGAAGCACAACAAGGAAGACGTGGTCTCAGATATGCCTGCAAGCTAAATATAAGTATCTTTTTATCTTCTCCTCCATTTTAAGTGATTATTAGTGTGATGCTTAAACAGGACTTTGAGAAATTTACACTATTCCAGCCCTTTCCTATTCCATATAGTCACTTCAGGGATCACGAGGCTCTCTGTGAGCTTTGGCTGGTTTTCTCTCCCAAGCTGTTCCTGCAGCAAGGGCTTCAGCAACGTCCCCAGCAAACACTCAGGTTTGTATCTGCCCATCCATGTGTTGAGAGGATATTAAGCAAGCTCCAAAGGGTTACCTAGGATTTTTGGATGCAATACTCTTATCCTAGTGAAATTTCCACAAAGCACTGGACCTTCTCTGTTCTCTGTACCCTAAAAGCATTATTTCTAAACGATAATCACCTTTCTCAGCTCCAAAAGTCTGTGGCCTAGTTTTCAGAGTGTGGGCAGGCAAGTACATTTACAGCTATTTGTTGATGTGTGTAAGACTGCCCTGAGCTACCTGGATAGCTGACAGAAGGACACAGCAATTTTTGCCTCTCAAGCTACGACTCATGTGTAGCAATTGCTTTCTTATGCTTGCAAGACACAGGGAATTAATTGACCAAAAAGCTTGACCAAAATAATTTAACAAAGGAACCACTATTTTTCTACTTATCCATGAAAGAACTCACATTATTTTAAAGCATAAAGAATTATCCTCGGTAAAACTTGACAATCAAGATTTTGTATCCTCAGAAAGTAATTCAGTTCATGTTCTCTCCTCTTCTGAGAGATAAATGCTGAGGAAAACCACGGCTCTTTCCTTATTTAATTTTTCTGGGTTTGGTCATATAGCAGTTGCAGTTACAGATTCTAATTTTAGAATTATGCATGTGTTAGGAGGTGTAAAGTTACAAAGGGTATCCAGTTGGTATATATCTGTAGCCAAAATATTTATATGGGGCATGCTGCTGATGCCCCAAGCTGTTATGATCTGATTATTGAGAGGTGTCTCTGCCTGAATTAAGGTGCAAAGGAGACCACATGCTGAAGTCAATAGCACGTATTTTATTTAGCAGTAACTGTAAGGTAGAGAGAGACAGAAAGAAATAGGAAATAAAGGAAGGCAGGGGAGAGACAGGGAGAGACAGATTAAGTAGAAAGATTTCACCACCTGTAGATGGAGATGGCACCTCACTTGTCCTTCAGCTGCTCTTGGTGGTGGGGGTCTCAGAGTCATTCTTCTGGAGGTACCACCTTTATACCATCCAAGCTCAGGGTATCCACAGGGTAGTCACAGACGTTCCCATAACTTGGAGTGGCATGTGTATAAGCAGTTTGTCCATTTCCCACAGTTTGCCACAGTGGAAATTTTTGTCAGGATGCATT
>VYZQ01045622.1:34678-45323 GCA_013400655.1 Mystacornis crossleyi | reverse complement strand
CTCTCCTCTTCTGAGAGATAAATGCTGAGGAAAACCACGGCTCTTTCCTTATTTAATTTTTCTGGGTTTGGTCATATAGCAGTTGCAGTTACAGATTCTAATTTTAGAATTATGCATGTGTTAGGAGGTGTAAAGTTACAAAGGGTATCCAGTTGGTATATATCTGAAGCCAAAATATTTATATGGGGCGTGCTGCTGATGCCCCAAGCTGTTATGATCCGATTATTGAGAGGTGTCTCTGCCTGAATTAAGGTGCAAAGGAGACCACATGCTGAAGTCAATAGCACGTATTTTATTTAGCAGTAACTGTAAGGTAGAGAGAGACAGAAAGAAATAGGAAATAAAGGAAGGCAGGGGAGAGACAGGGAGAGACAGATTAAGTAGAAAGATTTCACCACCTGTAGATGGAGATGGCACCTCACTTGTCCTTCAGCTGCTCTTGGTGGTGGGGGTCTCAGAGTCATTCTTCTGGAGGTACCACCTTTATACCATCCAAGCTCAGGGTATCCACAGGGTAGTCACAGATGTTCCCATAACTTGGAGTGGCATGTGTATAAGCAGTTTGTCCATTTCCCACAGTTTGCCACAGTGGAAATTTTTGTCAGGATGCATTAACTAGGATGTGCTAACCAAATCTCAGCTCCACTTGGTCTGGAATTAACACCTTTCTGTTGCCAATTCCTCTCTTCTTTGCTTATCTGAAGTTCCTGCTCTTCTATGGCCTTGACAGTGTTGGAGGCAATTGTGATGGATAAATCTCCTACACATGCTCAAAAACTAGCACAGATGGGCCAAGATGGCTAAATAAATCCTTTCATATCCTCTTTCTGTGCATGGGCTTAGTTCTTGAACTGGCATGTGTGCATGGGAGTCAGACTGGAGAAGGGAAGCTCCCTTCCTTTTTCTGCTGGCATACCTGTGATTTGGACCTTGGTCACAGTGCACAGCAGTGTCTGTGAGGAAAGGTGAGCCATGTCTCACTGTTTCTAAGGGGCAGCAGGGAAGCACAGTTTTCCAAGCTATGTGTGTCAGGTTAATTAGGTATCTAACTGGTGTTATTAATTACCTACACAGCAAATGATGGGAACAGGTGTCTCTTAGAGATGGCTCAAGTTAGGTGGCTACATGCAGGCAGTGTATGCCCTGCTCAGAGACTTGTTCTGGGTTGTGGGGGCTCCTGGGGTTGCTCCAGAAGCAATACAAATTTTGGTTGCTACCAAGTGACTTTATGATGAAGCACTTGACTTTTTTTCTGCTGAGAAATCCATCATATTCCCCAAAGCAGTTGAAGCACAGCCAGACAAAACAATTTTCCATTAAATAGAGTGTGTAACAACAATTAAAAAAAAGCAGCTCAGTGCAAGCTTCTTTATTAGACCTTCTGCACTTCTATTCCAAGGTCTTTTCCTGTTAATTTAATTAATTTGCCATTTAGGAGTGAGGTCAGTCTCAAAGCATCACATTTTCTAACAAGTTATATCTGCAATTGATTTTTTCCACCATACACCAAAAATTAAATTGTCTTGGGATAATAAAAAGCCATTTCCAGAATAAGTTAGAGAAATTATTTTTCCTCTGTTGCAAGTGAAGCAAAGTAAAACTACAAACCCTAGTAGGCCTGCATGCTGGTGCTTATTTAACCAGCAGAACTAGATCTTTTGCCCTGCTTGTTCATCCCACACTCATTCCCTTGCTTTACTCTGGGTTTTATTCCTAGGTTGCAGTGGTTTGATTTGCATTTTCCCCTTCCTGTGAGATAAGAACAGGGAGGAATACAAAGCAGGTACCAAACTTTAAAGAATATAATGAAGTTTATTACTACAACTAAAAGCAAAATAGAATAAAAAGGAATTAAAGCAAATTAACCCCGTTTTTCTCCAGCACCTCCTCCATCCACCTGTAATATAAAGACACAAACTTAAAATCAATTCAGCCAGTTTGCCACTCTATAACAATCTTATGTCAGTCCACTGAGTAAGAGAAGTCTCTTTTGCTCAGCTATGGAACTTTTCCACAAGAACAATCTTCTCATGGCATCCACGTCACAGCACAGCCGCCATCTGGGGTGGTTTTCTGTTGACATGTGAGAGTCACCTTTACCTTGATCACAGCTTTTCCCCACAACCGTGTTCAAGGATTCTCCTTTAGCTGCAGGGGGTATAATTTTAAGGACAAGCACTTCCAGAAAAACANCCCTGGGCTTGGGGCTGTGGCCCCCCACCCCTGGGCCTGGCAGCTGGGCCCAGCCCAGCCAGCCGGGAGAGGCTCAGGCCCGCATAGGGTCGGGGCTGTAGGTCTGACCCCCACCCCTGGGGCCGAGGGGAGGAAGGTGAAGGCCATGGCTCCGTGGCGGAGCTGGACCATGGCCCGGCCTGGCCTCATCGGTTCACGTTGGCAGGGCCCAGCAGGGCCCCGCTGGGCCAGCCCAGCCCCCCCCAGGGGGCTGAGCGGGCCCTCTGTTACCTCTGTCTTCGCTGGAAGAGCAATTGATAGAGACCCGCCCTTCATCTCCTTTTAATCTGTATTCACGGGGCATACCCCTTCTCTAAGTGGCTCAATAGAGCTGTCAATATTCAAATTAGTTAATTGATTGGTTCTGTCCAGTTCTGGAGGAAATTACAGCACCTGTTGCTGCAAACCACTTCCTAAAGGAAACAGAGCCAAGGAAGAAAAACCTGAAGAGCAGGAAGGGGTGTCAACCCATGACATAGGTCTTGAATTTCCTTCCCCACAGGGAAGAGTGAAGGTCAGCCCAGGAAGGATAGGCCGATACCAGTTCTTGGTGTGCCGCTGTTCAGTCACCAGTTCTGGCTGTTACTGGGCAAGGTCCTGGGTGCTGAATGACACTGATTTCCATCAAATATCTGATCTCCAACATCTGCAGGTTACACACCTTTGTCTTTCCAACACTATTCCCTCTTTTTGGGAACCCATCTTTTTTACACCTGCTCTTCTCTCCAGAATTCAAGCCCTTGATTTCCCAATCTAAATAGTCCCTGTGCAGAAGCAGAATGTGTGACCAACCCCATGGTTGGTGGTTCTTGTCTCTTATCAGTTGACAGACTGGGGTCATGCCACTTCTCTTTCGGGTGCACTCACCCACATAGATGAAATAATCTGTTACCTGTCAGCATCACCAACTTAAAGTTTTTCACCTTAAAACACCTCCTAATGAATATGATCCTACCATGCTTTTATTTTATGCTGCTGTTCAGTTCAGAGTCTATTTCCTTGTAAATGCCAAGGCCAACCATAAGTGCTTATTGACAATAACTTGAGAAGTCAAAGAAAATAATAAATCCCATTTCAGTGTGGTCTTTTCCTCCCTCCTTTGCTACTTTCATGTAAGAGCCTGTCAGGCTGATCTGTCTATGTCTTCCTTTAACTGCATCTGATAAAGAATTGGCTAGTTAAAATTTACACCATTGTCTTTGAATATTTTATGGATTACTCCAAAGCAATTGGTATGACTAATGAAATTCATCATGCTACCTGTGAAAACAGAGGTTGATTTAACAACAAGAACTTTTAGTCTGCTGCAAAAACTTTGCCCCATCTCTGGAAGTGCTTCTGGAAGTGTTCAAGGTTAGGTTGGATGGGGCATTTATCAGCCTGGTCTAGTGGAAAGTGTCCCTGCCTGTGGCAGGGTGCTTGGAACTACATAATCTCTAAGGTCCTTTCCAACACAAAACATTCTGTGATTCTAAGATTCTATGAACTTCAGGGCTTTTAGCTGCTAGAAGAAGGGCATTTTTTTCAGGTTAAGCATGGGTACTTACCAAATCCCAGAATACAAATGTGAAGTTGATATTGTTAAAGAGAAGAAGTTGCTCAGGTAATCATGGTGATTTACAGTAGTGACAGGAGTCTCTCTTCTCCTCAGCTACCAGTAACAACAGATTTTTCTGTGCTCTGTTCTAAGTGCATTTTGTGTATTCAGTGCATTTTATGCATTCAGTACATTTTATGCATTCATTACTTTTATGCATTCAGGAAAGTACCCTATTTCATCCACTGGGTACAGATTGCTCTGCTTCTGCAGACCTGAGATTTCAAGGCACAAGGGTGAAAAAAAACTTGGAGTAAATTTAAAAGATATCTTGAAAGGTTGTTAGGATAAATAAATGTTTATTTTAGTCAGTATTTGTGTCATATCCATCCAGTTCAACTTACATAGGCTCTAACAGTTTTGATCACCTCCCTGTAGATGCAGAGCTAGGGTCATCCTCTTCCTGCTAAGTTAAGCTGCCAAAAGAAAGCATGAACTGGATGTGGTGTCTGCAGTTCCACCAGCAGGTTTGTGAAGGTCCCACAGTACTATTCAAAAAACTTGATTTTGATTAGAAAATGCAAAAGTTCAGGTAATTTTAGGGGGATATATAGTTTTGAGGTTTTTATTGATCTAGCTATGTGTGAAGTGTGCAGTTTGAGACAGTGATACAAGAAGAAACTAGGTCATTATTATAAAACTGTATTTTCCATGACGTATATGCTCCTAAAATATGAGAAAGTATTTTTTTTCAGTATACATATATATTAAGTACATATAAGTAAATATATACACATAAAAATTGAAAAGTATGTACTGTTGTTTGGTTCTGGGTAGGGATAAAACTCCATGTTCATTCACTTACTGGTCTTTCTGCTGAGATTTTCCAAGGTGTGGTGGCATGGTTTATGTGGCCAACTGTCTAGTAGGAAGAGATTGCCATGTTTAACTAAATTAAATTTACTTGCTGACAGATGGCAATGAATTTTCTTCACAGTCAGCAGTACCTGAATTATTTAAAGGTAAGAAGCTCTATATTGTATTATGGCTCTCTTTAGTATAATTTTGCTGCTGTCTGTAGCCATCTTTATTGACAACATAATGGAAAAAAATGCAGGAGTAGAGAAGAGGCCAAACCACATAGTCCAAAAGCACTACTTGATGAAACATAAAAATAATATCAAGTTTAATATGACTAAGCCCTTTTGGTACTCCAAGGAATGGAGTAAATGTTTCTGACTGAACACATAAAATACTACCACAGGTAACTAATATGGTATTTCTTATTTATGAGGAAAATAACCCAAATGCAAGGTAGATCTAGGGAAATTAATTTGTTTATTTTAGCTGGAATTGATTTTAAGATGTTTTTAGAAGCATAAACTTAAAAACTAGTTAAGGCCTCATTGTTACTTTCTTAATGTTCTTGCAAGAAGGCCTGCTGAAAAACAAAAGCTGTCTGCCCTGGTTTCTATGTTTTTGGAGAAAAAGCAATGAGATATCTTTCAGGGAAGTAACTTTCTGTAAGTGGGAATTCTGAAGAGGACTCCACATCGGGAGCAGAGTGTAGAAGACCTGACCTGTAATAACAGGGTAATTCCTCCTGGAAAGACTAAACGTGCCTTCATCATTTATCAGCTATAACTATCAGAAGGTCATTCCTCCATTAAAAAAGAAAAAAACATATAAAGGAGGAAGAAATAAATTCATCTCTCCAGCCCACATCTAAAAAACTCAATGCCATTGTCAAGATCTAGGACACTGGGCTTCAGCCCCTATTCTAAAGTCATGAAGACGAAGAGCAAAGGAAATCAGTTGAAAATGCATACATTTCTTTTCCTTTACCATCTCTCATAGGAATGCTTTTGTTCTTTCAGATTATGAGTGAGAATGGAAGATATATATTTTGGGGAGAAAATGGTACCATTAGCACTTTTCTAAAAATAGGTTCAGCCTTAGCCTTAATCTCCACTTCTATGTAAGAAGCAGCATTGTATAAAAGATGAAACTGTGAGAAATCCAGCAATTATTGCTGGTGAGTTGAGACAAAATTGAGAGACAAGGTGGGATAAGACTGAAGGAGTGGGTGTACATTTTCCCATTGTTGTCCCACCTTGTCTGCACATTAGAATGAATAACTGTAGGGATCTTTAAGAAATATTCAAGTCATAATTCATAAAGAAATGGGATAAATATTTTTAAGTTCATATGTGAAATAAATTTTAAAAATCCACTACCCAGAGAGTTTTTGTAAGAAACCATACTTTTTAAGTCTACCCAACGATTTAACTTTTCAGTTAATTTTCAAAAAATTTCATTTTTTAACATATAACAATGATATTATGACCTATGTTGATCACAGTTGAGACCACATGCAAATCCAAATTCAGTATCAACACATGGGTCTATTTTATTCGTAGACTGAAACGCAAAACCCAGTAGAATCAAAATACATTTAACTCACAATGGATTAAGTTGATATCACAAAGTCATTCACTGTTTATCATGTGGGATCTCAAATGTTGAATCCTGGAATATAATTTTCTCATTTGATGAGACTTCTTGATCACTTGTTCTTTCTAGACTCTTTCTTTTAGAACTACTAACACTGTGGTGGTCTGTGTTGTTTCACTCTGAAGCACTTCAGAGCTATGGGCTGATCTTTCACGGTGTTACAGTCATCAAAGTTTGGGTCACGCAGGTGCAGTCTGAGTCCAGACAGATTTGAGATGGAGAAATAGCAGTCATAAAGTGACACATGCATTGCACAGTAATGAAGGTCCTGAATTTGTTAATCAAGAAAATTAAAAAATCGTCCCAAGCTTTCATGATCTTCAATGTTTACTGAAAGGGTGCCCCACAGACAGACTGTGCTGTGGTTAGGGCTTTTTCCATTTGGAGAGGGTTGACCTTCCTGTGATTTTGGGCCATACACAGTGTTCAGGCACCAGGGTTGGCATCCCATGTTAGTATTTATCAAGTATATGGAATATTAACTTACAATTACAAAATTAATTTTAAAACAGGAGGAGCTTGATATTCACAGAAATCTAATATCTACTTCCCTGTTTTAAGCATAGTACAAACTATGAAACGTACAAAATCCCACTCTTCATAGAACAAGACATTAGACATAGAGCAAGATAATCGTGATTTTTATTTTTTTTTCATTATGTAAATTGCCTCAGCTGTGAGTTTTATCTAAGCATGGTTCAAAGGGAATGGACTTTGGCAACAGGCAGATGCAGTTTTCCTTTCACACTCAAGCTAACAAGCTAACAAATATGAATGATATCAAATCATCTTTAGCACATTGTAAGTCCCAGTAAAAATTCTTTAGATACAGAAAGAAGCGTTTTTATCTGATACAATTTCTACATTTTTCTACAAGTAACGAAAAGAATCTGCTCAATCTGCTATTACTTAGAGCTAGCCTCTAGAGGAAAGTCGAAATGACAAAGTAGACCAAAATAGATATCACTTTTACATTAAAGAAGTAATATCAGAATATATAATAAGGATTGCCAATAGTAAATGTGATATTTATGGCCACTAAACTCTAATATTAATGTAATGAATAAATATGCCATATATTCTTATACCAACATATTGTGATAAATCTTGTTAAAACTATAAACAAGGTCTTGAGTTAGGAAAAAAATAAATTACTTATGACCCAAGTGCGGTTTCTTTCCTCTGTCAAATTTATTCTTGTTGATTTCAAAAGTTGTGCGTGAGAGAAGGCTCTTTGGCACTGTGACATTTGAATGATTCTGTAAATGGTCTGTATTTTCAGGTAGCAGGCAGAAGTGGGGTCTGCCCAAATGACTTGAGGTTTCTCATTGGCACATGCAGCTGACACAGGTCTACACCTACCAGAGGAGCTTGCTTCAAACAGGACTTAACAAACATGTTCCAATATTTTATTCCACTAAATCTGACCTGTTATTCTAAGTACATTCTAAACCAATACCCATTATTTGTAAAGTAAAAATCAGTTTTGAGTTTCTTAGTTATTAAAAAAAAAAAAAAGTAAAGAAAGCTTTTTTTCTTGGCTGTTATCTGCTTTTTTTTTGGGGGGGGGGGGCTGGTGACATTGTTGGGGCAGTTTCTCTCTAGTAAAAGTTCTAAAGAACTGTAAACTTAAATACACTTTCAATATAATAATTCTGCAGTTGCAATTCACTCATGTTTTCTCCTGCATTGTAGCAGAAAAAAAAATGGATGTCGTTCATTTTACAGTACTGTTCCCATTATACCTTTAAAAATCAGTCCCTCATATTTCTGGAAGATAGATGTAGGAGAATAAGGTGTGGATCTTTCATATGGACATATGGGAACAATATATAAGTACATACTTTAAAATTACGGTTTTTCTTGTCTTACTCTCATTTTGAACAAGTTATACCATATTAAGCAGGCTTCATTTCAGTTGCATATCCTGGTTCTTAAAGATACCTTTGTTTGAATCCCATAGTAGGAAGATTGCCTGTATTCATTTCATATAGCCAACAGCATAGAAGAATAATTAAAAATCCATGCTAAATTAACAAGAATTTTATAATCTCTGATGATTCTGCGGCAGTGAGATTCTCTCCAGATAATCACATTGCCTCTCCCTCCAAGAGCCAGCTGATTATACTCATTCCAGAACTTGCTAGGTATTAATGAGCAGAATTTGTTTTAGCAGACCACTGAAGATTAAAAAAATGTACACAGAAGGAATATCATAATCAAAATGAAGCAGTGAAAGACCAAGTAATAGTTCTGTACCTGAGTGAAAGCCCACTTACGCATATTTCTGTTACCCAACAAATTGTTCCCCAGGCAAAACACCCATGGGCCACCAGTAGTAGATTAACTAACCTTCTCAGCTTACCTTTCTCCTGAAAAGCTACCCCAGGTGGTTTAACCTGAGAAGGAAGCAAATATAGATGTGAAGATGTCAAACAAGATTCAGCCAGCACTTTCTGAACTGTCAGCAGCCTTAGTCAATGATGATTTCTGTGTGTACGTGCACTTCCCTAGAGATGTGGTGTGCCTGTGCCAAAGCTATTTACTTGCTATTTTTTTAAGCAAAGAAGTGAATTATTTACATTTTTTTCCTTCTGATATTGGAAAAATAAGGCTGTGTAAATCCCTCACTGCATTCAGCTGAGTTCCAATAATTCTGATGAAATTTAATTACAATAACATCCTAATTGAAGGTAAATTAAACGAGAGTATGACCAAGTTATGTCACACTAAATGAAAATTTAAATTACACCAATAATGGACAGGTCTGTCCTAGAATTATCAATTAAAGAGTGTGACATTTTGGTTTCAGGTTAATCAATGAATGCTTCACAAATATTTTGAAGCCTTCCTTGACATATTATAGACTAAATTAAATATTAAGTTCTGACAGGCACTGAGTAGGAGAGCAAAATGCGTTCACTTTGGAGCAGAAAAAACATGAGGCATGGAATGAGAAGTTTTTTGTCCAGGAGATGTGAGGCCCTCCCAGCTTGTGAGGCCCTCCTCCTGTCTTTCCACCAGTACATACATAGTTGCACTTCGCTGGTATCTAACCAGCTGGTATCCGCTCTTCTGAGTTTTTGAAGTATCAAAGGAAACAATTTTTTGACAGGAAGAGAACAGGTCTGACAGATCAGTGAAGCTTTCCTTCATTTCTCCTAGGCCTTGTTTTTGACACCCTGTTTACCACAGAATGTGCTGCTATACTTTCCCAAGGGAGTGCAGCCCATGTCTCAGCCAGCAGAGCGAATGGCTGAGGGAATGGCTGAGGGAATGGCAGAGGGAATGCCAACTGCTATGTGCAATGTGATTGCCCCAAGAGCTTGTGTGAATGCAAGAAGGGACTGCACTGAAATTTTGCCTCCCTCCCCTCTGTTTTGGCTCAAAACACAAGAAATATTTTATCACACTGACATATCTATCACAATTTTATCTTGCAACAGTTATAACTCCCAGCTCCCTGTGGATCCCTTTGCTTCCTGACATGCAGCCTGCTCTGGGCCCCACACTGACCCAGAAAGAGCTCAGGCAGTTTCACTGACTCATGCTCTCCTCATGATCACAAACTTGGCTATTTCTTCACTGCCGTCCACCCCCTCTAAAACAAAACCCCTGATATGAATTTGTTCCACTCTAACTCACCCATCATGTCAATCTCTTCCCTCCTTTCTCTTTCTTCACATGTGTAGAAAACAAGCCTCTGAACAAAAGCAAGCCCATTATCAGTCAAGCTTGTCAGCTTGTGGGCTCTGTGACTGCATTTTCCTGCTCTTTAGCAGCAGATCTTAATATCACCAAGAAAATGACTGCACAACTCACAGCCTGTACTTTTCATCCATCCATAAATGCACAGCTGGCATCCTTATGGGATTTTCTATAATGCATATTCAGCCTAGCATTTTTAAAACTTCAGATGGTCTGCATCATTTCTCCTTTTGGGGAAAAAGATATTGTAGAAGCAGAGAGCTGTTCTTTTAATCCTCTGGATTTATCTAAAGTTAGCTTTGGGATTTGAATGGAAAGCCTTTCCGTTTTTATTCACTCCTATCTTCCTTGGGGGCCCAAAATCTAAGAGGTTGTTAGTAAAGAAAAAGTCTTAGACTGGCATTAGGAAGTATGGAACCTCTCTCTAGATAGGTAAGCATTGTTGAAAGCACAGCTCCCAGCCACCAGTTTAACACTATGCCCCAACTACCATTTTCGTGACAAGGAAAATTGCTTGTCGAGTGTTAGAATTAAGAATCCTACTAATTCAACCAGAAGGACACACACACACATCCCCCACCCACCACCCACCCCCCTCCCAGCTATCACTGCTTTTCTCCCAAAAAACTAACATGAATTAAAACACTTCAAAAA
>VYZQ01045622.1:14361-33147 GCA_013400655.1 Mystacornis crossleyi | reverse complement strand
GAAGCCCTGCTTCCTGGGAAGTGGCAGACATCACCCACTGATGGGAAGTAGAGGATAAAACTATTTTTTTTCTCTTTGCTTGCGAACCTACAAACTTTTGCTTTTGCTTTGGNGGAGTTGGAATCTTATGTGCATTTCTGTTAGTATGCTTTAGTCTGCAAGTTGCAGCACTGAATCAGGAAACAGTAAAAAATATTTCACTCTTCTTCTGCAAGAAGATATTATGAGCAAATAAGGTCATGAGAAAACCTAAAGAAACTGTATGTTTTGGCAAGAGGATTTCTCTGTCTCAGCAGAGCTATGTCCTCTGTTGCACTGTCTTCCTAGTTCAGTTTTCAGTTCTTTGTTGCATCTTGGAAGAGTACTTTTGGATAAAAAGTGCCACAAAATGTAATATAACCTTCAATATTTATTATTATTTCTCCCTGCTGGGCTGAGGGAGATACTAGTTTGCCTCTTTGTAGATAAAGAACTGATGTTGGTTCCCTTGGGAAGACTGAAACCAGTCTGTCTTCCTTCAAGAGTACCCTTAAGGAGAGGGAGGAATATCCTACATCAGTATTTTTAAAATGACGTGGAGCCTGCAACTGTGTTTTTGCCAAATTTTGATTTTGTATGTGCCTGTGTGTTCATATGATATGGAATGAGCTACATGAGAAACAGAGGCAGACAGTCATATGGTTTCTTGATCCTGGTCCAGTAGGTGATAAATTGGCAGGACAGTTTTGACTGTGATGTCTNTCCAGCTGAGGTCAACCCACCACAGTGGTATTTCTTTTTTGCAACTTGATTTGTAACTTAAGTCCTTATTTTTCATCACACTGCTGCTCAGACATCTATAAAGAAGTATTGCAAATTTATTGTGAATGCTCTTGATGACTTCCTATTTTATTATTTGCTCATCACACAATTTTGAGATTCAAGTCAGCAAAAAAAGTCATCTGTTATAGTGTGTATGGTGATATTAAATCTTAAAGGTAGTTAAAATACTGATCCCAATTATTTTCATATTCTGTATGAATTTTGTTTTTCTTTTTTGTAATTCCTGGGATCACAAAACAGCTATTTACACTCAGTTACAGACTGATAATGGTATACACACTAAAACTGGCTATGCCAGAGTATAAATAGCTAGCTATTTACACATTAAATAGCCACACTAAAACTGGCTATTTAGAGTGTAAATAGCTGAGTTTCTAAATTGTCACAGTTTAGAAAGTTGTGTCTCTGTGGCAATCACAGATGATAGGGGAGAGTTATTTGCACGCTGAGAGAGAACTCCCTGAAATGGGCTAAATCCCAGCCTGCATTCCAACCAGTCTGCTATTCCTCATANAGTCTGCCATTCCTCATATACGAAATATATAGTGCACGTACACAAACACTACATAAGATGCCAAAGTTAGCTTAGTTGTTAACCTCCTGTTAGAGCCAATGGAAGTTCAGGAGTCTGATTCAACAAGTATATTGTTTCCTGGAAATACACTGCTTCCTGAAGATTGCCGAGTTTGATTACAAGTGAATACAACAAATGAAAAATCGCTATCATTCCGGCTCAGATGTAGCTTTATAGGGCCAGAGTTTTACTGAGATATTTGCATGACTAGGCCATTTTGGTCCAAGAGTGTGCAGATACTTTAAAAATGTGCATTTCTGAAAGCTCAGTCTTGTCATTGCTAATTTCTCAGGACTGCTGCAGGAATTGGTGAATTAATGTCATTTATTACTAGCATTTATCTAAGCTTGGTGGATGCCTTTTAGATATTTGCAAATAAATACATCTGTGTTCAAGGAACCGGGTGTCTGCTCTTCTCCATTAACATGTGCTTAATAGAAAAAAATTGCCAACAACCTACTGATGGGTGTCAAAAAACTGTTTTCACAGTATGACTTAGACTTTTCATCAATTTACATTGTGTGATAGCATTTACACATTATACATGTGCTAAATGATAGCTACGTGCATTGTATAGCCTGTGCTCTATATTGCTCAAAGGCTTTGTTGTTCAGTAGTTATTAATTCCATTTCATTTGGAGCTCTTTGGACAGACTGGGGGAAAACTCTGTAACCTTGTTTAGGAATAGATTTCGTAAATGTAAGGGACTGCCTGTTTTAGCAATTCTCCTCTCTGCTCCAGGAAATGTCATTGAAGTTTTTTTCAGTGATGTGTGGAATGTTTGGTTATGGAATTTTTTCACAGCTAAAACAATGCATCATCCAGCCCAGTTCTTTAAAAATGCTTCCTGTTTTCCCCTTCTTCTGGGAGAGGAATGAAGCATCTGTCAGCTAAGAGGTAACATCTATAAGGAACTGCAAGGGAAAGAGTAGGCAGATGAAGAACTGGACAACGGAGTGAAGAAAAAGCTGTAAAGTTCAAACATGGAAGCACTGACAGTATGAGGGGAGTTTGTTTTCAAAGTGGAAGGAGAGCTTATACATATTCTTAGTTTGATTTTATATCTATTTTATCTGGAACCTGAAGGAATCTTAATAAGAGATGAGAATGTGAGCAGAACAAGAAATAGAGATGTATCTCAGTGCTATGAGGTTTATCCCAGTTGACAGAAGTCACCTGTCTAATCAGAAACAATTGCTAGATGGAAAACTACTTCAACTGAACAACTAATTTTGTATGATAAGTGACAGTCTCTGTCCAATTAAAAGCCCTTTCAGTCTGCTCCCTTATAACATTCTGTCTCTACATTATTGACATTTAATCACTTTGAATAAAAGAGTGTAATACCAATAATCTAACAAAACTACTTGTAAAAGCTTATCCAGGCATATAAAGGGTTCTGAGAACTGAAGGACTAACTCTACTTTTTTTCCTGCAGATTAAATTCCTGACATAGACAAGGTGGCTTCTCTTCAGAGTGGCTTCTTTGGGATGAGTGTGCAGTCACTTTTGGAAAATTTTGAGGGGAGGTAATCATGACAAAATAATCTTTATTGTTATCATATACCACTTTAGCCATCATTTTTTTTTAAATGAAACAGTGATCCCAGAGATTCTAGGCACTGGTATTTCTGAAAAGAATATGGGACCATATGCCTTGACGTGGAAAAAAGTACTGAGATACACAACTGCACAAAGACTAAGGAGAACTATTTTTGGCCATGAGGGACTGAGATTTTGGATAACAGTTGGTGGCTAACATGCTAACATTACCAGTCAGGATTCACAGTGTGAGGAAATGATCAATACATGTATGATTATAACAGCCATAGTTAAACCTTTCCTCAGAGTGCCAGGATTCCACTGGCCAGTACACTGACTTCTTGTTGCTGTTAAATAGATGGTAACACACCTTTGGGCAGACCCCACCTTAGTCAACTCTCCTATGTCCAAGAGAAGAGAAAGATTTCCTGTCACAGTTTAGAAAGTTGTGTCTCTGTGGCAATCACAGATGATAGGGGAGAGTTATTTGCACGCTGAGAGAGAACTCCCTGGAATGGGCTAAATCCCAGCCCGCATTCCAACCAGTCTGCCATTCCTCATATACAAAATATATAGTGCACGTACACAAACACTACATAAAATCCTGCTGCTGCCTTCACAATTTAGGAAATAGTAGGGCCTGACAATAAAGTATTTAAAGACAGATTTCATGAGTTTATGTGTCCAGATCCGGATGTTACTAAGAGGTACAAAAAAGACTATAACCCACTTGTTTCCTGTTATGAGTGGATATGGGGGTTTACATAAGTCCCTGCCTTTTACCCAGCCCTCTGGCATCAGGCAGTAACTTTATTGAGGTGGTCAGCACCCCAAGACCCACTCTCATTTGCAAGTTCTTTAATAATGGCTGATTCAGTCTTTTATCGAATAAATTATTTAATAGACACAAAACTAACAGACATAAGACTTAAAACAGACTTATTACACAGGAATAAGACAAAAAGAGACAACTAGTATTACAATGGGCTTAAAGGTACCATTAATTTTACAGCTAGCTAAGAAATAGTATAGATTAGGATTCAGTATATCTTACCACCAAATTGTCGAAAGGGCACCCATTGAAAAGTAACCCCAAAGTTGTGTCCAAGATTCGGGGAGAAGTCGTCTCGCACGTTCCCAGGGAGTGTGTAAGAGACTTCTGCCTCCATTGTAATCTATAGTGCTTTTATAGCGTAAAGCAGGCCTTTTTGTCACCTATGTTTTTCTTTGATCTCTTCCCACATCTGTAAGCTGGCAGACCTTTTGGTGCCAGGAGATGATACCTGTGAGGCCTTCGGCCCCTGGGTTATCTCTCCTATCTGCACCGGCCACCTGTGGTGGAGAGAGGGGTGATATGCCCTGCAATACTTCCCCCTTTGCTTTTCTCCACTAACACCACCTGTTTAGGTATATTTCCCTCATGCCCTGATAAACAGTGGTTGCATGACCTCTATATAATGTTCTGGGTGCAAAGCAGCATCTGCATACCCACCTTTCTTCCAAAGGAGGTTAAGACTCTGTTGACGGGTAGGGGAACTTTATAGCACAGCAGTGGTTTCGCTTCTCAAAGCACACTGGTGCTACTTAGCAGAGAAGATCTGAAGTTTGCACACTGAGTGTGCAGGCTCGTCTTGAAGAAAGTAGAAAGCACGTTGCGTGTTTGTGTTTTCTTTTAGCTCCTGTGTATAGGAGGCATAAACAAGACAGGACTCAGGCTGACTCTGCTCTCATAAAACTAGAGCCAAGCAAGCTATAGCAGCAACATGGAACATTATTACAGCTGTATTTCTGCAGACTGCCATACTAAAAATCTGTGGGTTTTATCTTTTTCTGAGATCACAACTTCTAGAAAAATATATCTGCCACCTGGAAAAAAGAGTGTTTAAATATTTATTTTAGGGGAGGACAACTTTTGTTGATTTGGGGTTTTTTACAAACTTCTTTGAAACTATTTTCAGCATATACATTGTCTATATACTTCACTTTTCTCCATCATGAACAAAATATTATTTATTCTCTGAAGGAAATATTGGACTTGCCAGTTGGAAAAATATAATCTTTGAAATTGTGGAAACAACTTTCTCTTGAAATCTCGCAGATTAGCTCAGATCCGCCTAGCTGCGGCAACATTTGAGCAAATAACAGATGGGGATGATGTCGGGGCAAATAATGTCTGCTTTGACGATTTTTCCACAGTTTAGGATAGGACCACAGGTCTCTTTTTATGGTTAGAGAAATCATCCAGTGCTGCAGGTAGGTAGTCATTTAGAATACCACTTAGATGGATTAACAGCATAATGTAAACTTTCTACTAATTTAAGTAATGAACTCTCAAATATTTCCCTTTCACTCTCCTCTTAATTTAGAAAAGGAGCTATTATTACTAATAGGATTTAAAGTTATCTTATTATCATTTATAAACAAATGTGGCTTTTTGCGTGTGCGTGACAAACTTTGTCTGCCCACATCAGCTTCTGTCTGAAAAAGGATGCACCACTGATGATCACAGAATAGGACAAATAGGACATAGTTATAGCATTGAAAGAAATGTCAAGGAGTTTATCATCAAAAATCCAGAAATAGAAGGCTATGTTTGCAAATGGTTCTATATATTGCATGAGTCTAACATAAAATGTTGAAAACAAATACATAGATATTCTGCAGTTGCAGTTGTTTTCTTCCAGTCAGCCACTGTTTTTCTGTTGTGCAGCCACTGTTAGACATGCTACAGCTGCTGGGCCAAGATGTCATTGAAGTGAAACTTCCAGGTTTTCTTTTGATCTGTACAAAATGTTATGTCATGGACAGTGGGTTATAAGAGCTGAAGTGGAATAAAAGGAAGCAGGCAAGAAGTAATAGTTTGTAATTTTGTGGGGTTTTTTGTGTTTTGTTTTGTGTTTTTAATAATACAGCAAGGTACATTAAGTGTGTGAAAAGCAGATTTTGTTTGCACAATGAACATTAGAGATGTGGGTTTGGAATACTTTTTGGCCTGCTTTTCTAAGAAAATGTGGCATATGGAATTACACTGTCCATCTGCCAGCTTTTCAGTCTTCCACTTCTCCCACAGGGATGCTTATGCCCGTTGGCCGAGTTCAACCAGGATCAAAGACACTGAATTCCTTAAGATCACTGAAAATTGGTGGTGGAAAAAGGAGAGATGAGCATTGTCACAACCCTCTGGCATGATCACAACACAATACCACCTCTTCCCCAGCTGGTTATTACGTGACTTAGGCACATGCCACCTCTGGGGAGGGGCTAACAAAACAGAAGGGCTTAGAAAGTACTCAGACAGTTGGAATTGCCACAGTGATGCTCATGGATAAAGCAAAATCAGTATCCAACCAAACTTCAATTGTTTTGCTTCTTGTTATTTTCTGCTGATTTAATAATCTTTTCAGAACTTCTTGGAAGGAGCTGGGCTACAAATCTTAATGGAGACTATATATTTATTGTCCATTCTATAATTTGCCCTTTTGTGTCTCTTGCTGATGGTTTGTGAAAGTTGGAACTCTTTTAAGTGCTATTAAAAATATGAGATCATTTTCACCATAAAGAATGCCTAGGCACTGAAGAAAGTTTATGGGTGTTAGTAACTTTATGTAATTAGAAGAGTATTTGCTGACTGAGTGGCGTGAAATATCTGCATACTTTTACAAGTGAAGCAACAGATTGCAATTTCAAAATAAAACCGAATGGCTGCTCCCTAGTTTTCTGAAAGTAAAGACTTCAGGGTCCAGATTGTCAGCTCATGTCAGGCCCACCTTGGCCATGGTCTGCCATTCTCTTTCCACAGTGTTTTTTAATGTAGGGATCATTCCCTTAACTTCTTAGCTAAAACTTAAGGAATTCTAATTCTTTCAGGTGCTGTAGTTTTGTCAGATTCCTGTTCCTTGTGGTTTCTCTGCTCTGGTCTTAGCTTGGATGCCAGCTCTGACCTTATAATTCTTTGCACCTGTCCAAGGGCTCTGCACTGGCTCTTCTTTGTGGCCTTATTTTTCTTCCTAAAATATTCTCTACTGCTTAGGTCCTCTGGCTCTCCAACCTGTAGCCTGACATGACATTTGCCTTCAACTAATCCTCTCAGTATTTCATGTGGACTCTCAAGTTTTCCCAGAGTCCAGATCTGATTCTGTCCTTAACAAACCATTTGTTTGACAGAATACTCAGTATTCTGGCTATGATTCCTGGTCTGTCCTGGTCTCATCTTTCTGGCCTAAGGTTTTCATACCATATCCACATTTTAAAATCAAACTGGCAGTTACTCTTATGCAGTCTATTCTGACTTTCTCTTCGGAGCTTTCCAGGCAATCTGATTTATTTATGAGATTTCAGCAATGTTCTTAAATCCAATATATTGTATATAACAGTGTTATTATTGATGGCAATAGAAGTTTTGATTTTTATAATGTATAGATTAAAGATGCAAATAATAACTATGCAAGGACATAATGCTATATTTGAGACACAACTTTGTAACAAAAAACCTGGTTTCCTAAAATTAATAACTGTGTGGGGAAAAATGCCCATTTCTGTCACATAAATGAAAACAGGAGGAAAAACCAATGATTTCTGCCGATTTTCAAATTGTTGCAGATATCTACAAATAATGCCTTTAATGTCAAGGAATGGAATTAAAAATATTCCAAAAAATAAGACAGTCTACTCTTAATAGACATGGTAAGATCATACACAGTAAGAGGAACTAAGAATTGAACGTAACTCTAATTTAATAGTTTTCCAAGATTATTTTTTCCCAGCAGACACTGCATTTCCTTAAAAGGGCTTTTATTTTTTAATTAGGTGGTCCAATTTTTTCATTTGGATCTGTAAGTGTCATAACTGGGACATAAGACAGCCATGAAACAGTGTCCATGTATCCCAAAGCGTGACTCTAGAGAACATCAAGTATTACTTTATAATTCCATTTTAAATGTAAAATAATTGCTGAGCCTTGATTGCTTTTAGCATTATAATTGGCATATAGCAATAAGATGTTACATAGTATGAAGGGATTAATTATTTCACAATTAAAAGTTTTCTGTTCTAGTGTTGGAAAGTAATGTCTGTCATTCGCTTATTTCCACTAGACAAGTAATATTTTTACATAATTGCGAGAAATAGTGCCTCTGGAAAACACTTCTGTATATGAGGGAGTAAATTAGAAGCAGCTGAAACCCCTGTTGTGTAGCAGTGATATCTCTGTCAGTTCTGCCTCGAGTGCTATAAGAAGTGGTGTGCAAGAAAACTCACAGGGCAGATGCAATTAAGATCGAAAGAGAGAAAAGCTGAAAATTATCAGACAAAACATTGCAAGGTCAGGACATCAGGGCATCAAGGAATGTTAACAGAGGCAAGAACATCTGAATACTGACTATAGGGGAATTTTGTGGCATTTGAAAGTAACCTGTCTAAAAATATGTTCAAGCACTATATGGTTCTTGGGATGTTTTTGTATTCTCTCAGAAAGACTTAGTAAACAATCACCAACAAATGACATGTAGAAATAAAGGCTGCAGGGAAAGAAAATTATCTGTGTCTACATTGTTTTGAGAATGTTAATAATAGCAAAAGAACAACCGTATGTAATTTGTTTGTTAGGGTGTGGTAACGCAGCATTTTTATTGTACTTTACTGTTTTAATATTTCTCTGTATTCAGTTGGTTTGTTCCTGTTACCCTCCTCCCTGTATTCCCCTGTTGGTATGCCCCAAGCTCGAGCCGCTCCCCTTGTATCCCATATCGGCTGTTCCCCTCCCCTTGTCCCAGCAGATTCCCTATCAGTCACCCAAACCTTCCCGCTTTGTTCCGGCAGGCTCCCTGTCCATCACCTAAGCCCTCCCGGTTTCCCCTTATATAACCCCTGTCAATCCCCGAGACCCTGCCCCCTCTGGCACCTCCTCTTCTGGAATTCCCCTAAACTAGGACACCCCACTGGGGCATGTGACACTTCTCCCTCTGCCCCTTGGAGCCATTGGTCACCATACCCGTCTATCCCCCCCAGTATCCCTCCCTCCAGGACTCCCCATTGTCCCTCGGTTGGGCTACGCCCCCCTGTTACCTCCCCCTATATAAAGTGTTGTAACCCCTCAGTCTGCGCTTGTTCTACGAGGATCCCTTTCGGATAATAAAGTTTAGAACTGTATCCAGAGGCAAGCCTTCTCGCTACTTTTTGTCCCTTCCCTCATCAGGGCTGCTGAGCACCATGGACCTTGGGGCTGTGACTGCCCAAGCTAGAGCTGCAGCTCCAGAGGAGCAGCTTTAAAGCCTCGAACCTCTGGCTGCTCCCAAAACCTGCCACACACCGCAGGTGCTAGCCAGGGCTGCGGTCAGTAGTGGTCACTGCAACATTAGGGGAGCATTTTTTAAGGTATGAAGTAGCCTTTGTGTGAGAACATGCAAAATTTGGACACTTAAGCTAAAGGTTATCTTCCCTTTTGCTGGAGGAAAAGCCGGGTTAATTTTGTTCATTTGTGCATTTGTTTTGTGTCATCATTATTTTCTGCTTCACACAAGCCAGACAAAGTCAAACATTTCCCTGAATTCCACTTGCAAGAGTCTTTAGTGTTTCTGTGTTACCTTTTTGATTCTACATCAGTCTATAAACTAGACTTTTCCAATTCCTCTCCCAAACTGTGGAATAACTAAACACCAAGACATTAGGGTGCTCAAATATGTTGAGTGAGAATCCAGCAAAGTTTTTTTCTAAGACTAATGCTTCTACCAATTCATTCTTAACTGTTAGCATAAAGAGGAGCTTTATGCTAACAGTTTTATTCCAAGAGAGAACATTGTACAAAGCCAGTTCTACAGCACAATGACTACAGGTCTTTCCTGGGATTTTGGGGAACTGAGATAGATCTTTTACCATGATACAGATACAACAAGCACATTCCTCTCAATTGACCAGAAATTTCATTCTCCACCTGAGGAAATAATGTGATGCAAGTTCAACAAAAAATTCCCGTTTGAGATAGTAATTTCTAAAACAAAACATGAGCAACATGCCTCAAAAAGCTTCCTTAACATAAGTCCTTGTTGGGGTTTTAGGATGTTTTTTTTTTAGTGTGTGTGTGTGTGTGTTCCTTTCCTCTGGAAGAATTTTTCCCCATGATTGCTGAGTGCGAAGAGACACAAAAAGATCTGAACACAAGGGAGGGGCCCAGTTGCCCCCTTTGTCTTGGTTTGTTTCTCAGGTTGGGGAGTGGAGACATCTAGAGATTTAGAACTGGGAAAAGAAGTGGGGTGCAGTGCTTGGGGTTCATTTTGCTCCTGGCATTGGGAGGGAGCGGAGACTGCAGTCTCCATGGGGAGAACTCATCGTCATGATGAGGTCGTGTTTTCTGCTGTTTGTCCTTCTGCCCTGCCTCTGCCATCTCTCTGCTGCTGCTTTTGGGGTTTTGCTACGCCGTAGCACTGCAGGCACCACACCCCTTGCCTGCCGAGAGGTCCCGGAGTTTTCTGCTGCAGCTTCGGAGTTCTGTGCATCTCGCCTGCTACCGGGGATTTTCTTCTGTGTTCATCCTTGCCGTTCCAGCCTGCTGCTCCCGGGGAATCCTGCTGAAGCACCAGGACCGTCTGCCCGGGGGCTGCTGATGTCTTTCTTCCATCCCTCCCCGGCTCGGGCAAGTCGAGCATTCCCCCGTGCTCCCTGAGCTCGCTCCGGAGCGCCCCTGCCGGCTGTGGCCGTCACTGCAGCAAAGGGGAAAGTGCCTGACAGCCCCGGCGGCTGTCACTGGGGTCTGGTTTCTGTTGGTTGTTACTGCCTTGGTTATTGTTGTTTTGCTTTGCCTTGTTGTACATATATATATATATGTAAGTGAAGACCTGTTATTCCTATTTCTCATATCTTTGCCTGAAAGTCCCTCAATTTCAAAATTAGAATAGTTTGGAGGGAAGGGGGTTACATTTTCCATTCCGAGGTGGGAGGGGGACTCCTGCCTTCCTTAGTAGATACCTGTCCTTCAGACCAGGACAGTCCTACAAGATCTAATCCAGATAAAGATTCAGAAAACATCTTTTTCCTCCATATTTTTAAAGATGTGCATGTGTGTTTGTAAATTCAATAATTTATTTAAGTTTCTTGGGCGCAGATGGCAGGCATGTCATGAGGCATGTGCTGTAAAACATTTCAAGAGGCAGGCTTTGATAATAGCAGTCAAACCAGGAAGGATTGACTTCCTGTGAAAGGAATGTAATCTTCAAATTTATTAAGAAAACGTCTAATCCATTCTTGAGCTGGAAAATCCTTTCACCTTCAAGGAATGTTATACAACTCCTGTGACTGCCTTAAGCATGGTCGTGTTACGTTTCTGAAAATTAAAAATGAAAATCTATGCCTGATGTATACATTCACCCCAGGAATGAAAGGTTTCCAAAATAGATTTAGGATAAAACAAAAAGCATATAAATTATGTAATAGGCAACTTTTCTTTTGATCATTACGGAGAACAAAACCCAGCATATGCATTTGACCACAGAATTGGATCAAGGAACAGGAAAAAAACCCCACCCAAACAAACCCAAACAAATCCTGACCACTTACACTACTAAAAATCCACTATTTCAAAATTTTAGCCACTTTTCCCATTGAATGCTGAATTACTGCTGTCAAAACTAACTCTGCAAGAACCAAGCCATTTCACAGATAAAGGTTTCTAGGATTTAGGGTGCTGTCTGTGTGTCATGGGTTGGCACCCCTTCCTGCTCTTCAGGTTTTTCCTCCTTTTGGCTCTTAATTCCGTTTTACTTGCAGTTGTAGTAATAAACTTCATTATATTCTTTAAAGTTTGGTGCCTGCTTTGTATTCCTCCCTGTTCTTATCTCACAGAAAGGGGAAAATGCGAACTAAACCACTACACTGTGGTCAAAATTTAAGGAGAAAGGCAGCTGAATTACATGAACACTTTCTTGGTATATGGAATAACAAGTTTGAATCTGTGGTATCTGCTCTCAATAAAGGAAGGAATTAAAACTGAGACTCTTATGTCTTAAGTATATCTCATAAATGAAACTGTTACAGTTTTTTATTAGATACTCAAGAATTTAAGTATTAGTCTTTGGAAAACATTAAGCTTTGTTAAGGGTAGTTTTGACATGGTGAGAGGGTAGAAATATTTTTCTTAAGGAGTTGGTTTGATTGTAATGCAAAATGAGGGAGCAAATTTCATAAAGGTTCAAAATTATCAACTAACCTCCCCCAAAAATCTTGAGATGTATTCTGCAGTTCATTTATCACATTTTCCTCATATTCACCTTATATCAGCTTTTCTATGACATCTTAAATATTTCATGAGAATTTTATGGATTAAGTTACTGATTTAATTTTGCTATGTACTGTTTAAAGCTACAAAATTCTATCATAGCACCATTGAGTCAATAATACTTTTAGACAAAAGAGGTTATTACTATATTAAATAATGTGCTGTATTAAGAATACCCATATTTAAAGAGGTAAGAAATTTAAAAGAACAAAAAGGACATTTATTCATTGCATTATAGCTTTTTTAGAAATGCAAAAATAAAATCAACATGATGCCAGCATGAACAATACAAGAAATCACTTCTGTTCTGTTCTATTCTATTTATTTTATTCTACTTTAACTGAATGCATAAAGATCATTGGCAAATAAATCAAAAAAGACATTTAAATATAAACTGTGTGGGAATTTGTGGTCACTTCAGAGGAGTTGGTTAAAAACAAGAAGAATCTAATACGTGGATTACAAGTAGGAAAAAATATACATCAGAAGCATTCTATGGGTGCTTGTAACGTGCTGAGCAACTGGTCTGTAATACAGAATTCAGGCATCAGTCATAACAGTTGAAACCAAAGCTATATGGTATTTAACCCTAATATCATAATCCTAGTTTCATCGTAAGTTTTTGAGTCACTCTTGGATGGTTTTTTTTGCAGAACTCTAATTTGACTCTACCATTCAAACTTTTTCAAACTCTCTGATTTTGCAAGAGATTCAAATTTACACTGAAAGTAGATTTTCCACCAAAACTCATATTTTGAATCATCCTTGTGAAATACAATGGTGGACGTGCTAAGCATTACTTGTTTGATAACAAGATGTAAGGATCTTTACTAGGATACTGTTTATTTCTTGTATGATGGGAAAAATGCAGTTTTAGCTCATTTGAGTTCGTGAAGATGGGGTTCTATTTGTTTCATTTAATAAAATGGAAAGAGAAATAGCAATGCCATCCCAGGGCTTTCCTTACGAAGGCTCTATGTGCAATACTTTAGATTTTCTATACTAATGTATAGCAAAAGCTTATAGACATGCAAATGGGTTCTTGTGAGGTGCTCTAGTCAAGACCCAGCAGTGCAATGCTCCCTGTAAACAGCCTGGCTAGCTATGGATAAATGAGATGCAGAGCAATACTGTAACATCACATCGCAGGGAACTGCAAGTGCTTTACCTCATGCCATTATATTGAAGGCCATTACTCATGTCAGCTATTCAAAACATTACAGCACAACTCTCTTAGCCTTTACCATGCCTGAGTGAAGCGTGACAATTTCAGGCAGCGCAACAGAAGTGAGAAACTTGAACAAATCTGACTGATAGTTCACAGGATTTCAGCACGCATTGCCCTTTGTGCCACGCTCACTAATGCAATCCACAGTGCAGCGCATTAATCGCATTAAGTTACGCATCAGTCCAAATCTACTGCCTCAAGAAGTTCTTTTCACAGGAGAGCTTTGGAAAGGGGCTAATGACCTTCTTTAACTTCATCTAGAAATATTGTCACAAGGCAACGATTGGTATTATGTGACTATTAGTATCAGAAGTCACTTCCTGATATTACAAATGGGGTTGGGAAAAAATATCTCCGACTGACATAAAATCATAGCATCACAGAATGGTTTGGGTGGAAATGGACCCTAGAGGTCATTTAGGGACGCCTCCCACTGGACTGTGTTGCTCAAATCTCCATCCAGCCTGGCCTTGAACACTTCCAGGGATGGGGCATCCACAGATTCTCTGAGCAACCTGTCTCACTCCCCTCATGACCAAAGGCAGCTCTCTCTGCCTGGCCTCCGGTACTTCTGTGCCCTGTCTCCTCACCGTCCCAAAAGCACTGGGACGGAGCCACACACCACCCATTCCTGGACTGGAGAGACTGGGAGGGGACAGAGGAGTCAAGATGCAGTCACCGCCAGATAAGAGGAAAGCATTTTTACTCTTTTTTCTTGTTTTCTTGTCTTTAAAATTATTCATTGTGTAATCACGAAAAGAACTCCTAATAATGCAGCTAGGAGGGACCTTGATGCTGAAGGCCAGCACTTGGGCTGCAGTGCCAGCATGACACAAGGAGCCTGTTGGGATTCTTCTCAAGTGGGCACCTTTAAAAATAATGACAGCTGGATTCTAGGACAAACAGGAACTGCTGCGCATTGCCAAGAGGTATCTTCTAGGGATAGTTGTAGGGGGAGTTATGGGAGGCCACCAATGTGGATTATTCCTGCAGGCATGTTACTGGACTAGCTACAGTCCTAATCTAGCTTGACAGCTGAGGTGTGCCCATCTCCGTTTCAATCAGCCTCTTCCCTCTCAACTTGTGTTTCACATAGATTGTACCTTTGGTATTTTCATGATGAAGCTTTGCTGCAGAGACATAGTGTTATAAGATTGCCAGTTAATTCAGGAGACTTCAGAGTTCTGCACAAATATTTTTCATAAAGCAAAGGATTTTTGCTCCCTGTACGGGTTACGTAAAGCTCGGACTTTTTGCCCTGCACAGACAAAATCTAAGTGGCTGTGTCCACACCCTCAGACATTTTCCTCAGACAGTGACCTGTCTATGTCTGTGGAGGGGAAGGAGGGAAATAAGTAAATTTGCTGTCTTAATGATCAACTACAAGAGGCAGGAAAAACATCAGTGTGTACGTCTGCTCTATCCCCTGAAAAGAGCTCAAATGAAGGACTCAGATTTGTGTACAAAATTGTTCAAATCCCAGGAGCAAAGAACAGCTTTCTTCCTAAGTCCACCTGTAAGAATCTCTTAAAATTGCATTCTGCCTTCAGCATCCCAAAGGAGATAGTGTATCAGCCGTATATTACCGCTCTGCTACTGCAAACCACGTTTCTCATCCAAATACCACCCCTGTTTGTGAAGGAAAAAAAAACATCTCATAGGATTTAGACTCACAGAAGAATAATGTATTCTCTTTCACTTTCTTCCCCCTTGGCTGAAAAAGAAATCTAACTGTGGCAAATGACCCAGGTGCTGTTCCCTCTCATTCTGTCAGTCAAAGTTGTCCTTGTAAATAGGAAATTGGCAGTACAATACATTTAATATTTCATTATTGAAATGGGTTGTGTTACTATTCTGTGGTTGAGTACCAAGGTTTAGTCTAAGGAAAGCAGAGTAATAATTTTGATTTCACATAAAGGGTAGCATATTGAAAATATTCTTCCTAGCTAGACTTTGATTTATGCCACTGGCAATGTTATCTCTTCCTGCACTAAGTTATTAGCAAATAGTTAGTGGTTAAAAATGTCCTGAAACCAGACAGATAAATCCATTCATTAACTATATTTATTATTTGTGAGACAACGGTGTCAAGCAAATCATGGTTTAGCTCCTAGATTGTTTCAGGCAATGCCATTTTCTCAATGAATATGCATCTCCACTTGCTTTTGAATGGTAGATTTTATCAACTTCTTGCATCTACTTTTCTCACATCATGGCTTCTAAATTTGAGAGAAAGAAAAATACATTTTTTCTATATTTTCCTGAAGTTTTGAAGGATGACCATTGTTTTATATGTAATGTCTTAAAAGAAGTGCTGGACTTAATGCTGTCTTTGCTCATTAACTTCACGACTCATTTCTAGTTCTCAAAATACTTGTCTTGTCAAGAAAATCTCTTTGTCTTAATAAGGAGGCAGAAGGAACAGAACTGTTAAATGAATTCAAGGAAATTTTCTAAGTAGGCCTGCCCACCTTCTGAAGGGATGACAAGACTAGAAGGATAATACAGGTCTAATTTCCAGCTTAAATGGAAAAGAGGGAAGGAAGCATGATGCAAATGGTAACAAGTTGTCAGCAAAGGAGGTAGTTGTGTCTGTGGGGGGATGAGGGATGTACACAGTGCACAGGAAGATAGCTTTTATAGACATGGAGTAGTTACATAATATGATGAAATGCAGAGAGGCAGAGCTCTAGGGCACAATCATTCTCTACTAGCAAAATGCTCGTTCATGCAAAAGACATTTCCAAACAACAAATTAACCCAACAGGAATAGAAATTGCAGCTGTAAAGAAAAAAAATGCCATACTCAGCATTAAGGTTATTCTGACTGATAACTGTGTACGTGAGGAGTTTTTATTCTTCAGCTCCACATTCCCCATCCATTAAACAAAGTAAGCAATACAACTTCAAACAAGGTGCAGGAAAATACTGGGGAGATTTCTCCCTGTAAAATTTTGTGTTCTTTCGTACTTTTAACCTTGTTTCCTAAAGGAGTAGTATTTGTTGTGGTACTGCTGGAAGGATGTCCATTACTACTCCATGAATGTTCCTTCTCTTTCCAAAAACTTTGGGACCCATCTGGTTTTTTATCAAATTTGAAGTAAGGTCAGAAATCTTACAACTCTATTAATTTTTGCACCAAGGAGGAAAAACCTACTCTTTCACAGGACAGAAGACAGGCAGAACTTACAGGTTATGCTGGTGCTTGACATAAGTTAACTTAATCATAACATTTTGTGATTTTTATACACCAAATTACGTATGTATTTAACATATTATAATATATAAGCTCTGTGCACACTATTGAGCTGGACTAGGTTGTTTAGGAGCAAAGATGTTCAGTATGATTTTGAAGAGGAGAAAAATGAGGAAACTTCTATCAAGGGGTGATCGTCCTGAAGTGCCTACTGCTGGGTGCTCCTTTTTGAGGCATTTTTATTCATTACTGTTTCCAAGGCCAAAAGGAAATCTGGTGCAGGTATATGAACCAACAGGCAGAAATATATGAGATGGCGTGGAGATGGAAATGTCAATTTGTAGTTTCTTGAACAAACTTTCAGTGACAGGAAAGTACTAGTCCTTCAGCAGCACCTTCTAGACATCAAAACAAGTTCTTTCAGAAACTGTTTCTCTTCCTCTAATCGTATTTACTGTCCTTCTCATTTTCATATGTCAAATAGTGTCTGTTCTTAGCTTTGGCTGACTACCTTCAATTTTTAAAAATTTTCCACAAAGCTTTATTTACCATGCTTTTTGATCCCATATGTACTCCAAGGGATGCTTCATAGGTTTAATTTAATTTCATAGCTTCTCTCACTTTCCATCTCATCTGTCGAAGTAGTGACACCGTTTCGCAGTAGTAACTTCTATTAATAATTAATTGATTAAATAGTGAATAAAAGGTTAATCATTTGTGGTAATGCAATGCTATAAAACATGGAAGTTACATATTTCCAATTTTACTTATAAAAATTTTAGCATAAGAAGATGTCAGCCCTCTAATGAGAATGAGAGGAGAAGCTAAATATTTGATATCTATAAAAGGTACATTCACTTTGCCAGTATCACCATCTAATGGGCTAATTTCCATCTCTGATTTCTGTATCAGCATATTCTAAGTTTATCAAACAAAAACACTTTTGTAAAGGTGAAAACCAAAAAATTTTTTTCTAAGTATGAATCTATTAAGAAGTTTGAGGTTCATAGAAAGCCATAATGACTGTCCTGGAAGTCCTTAGAAAAAAAAGTATGAATTCAGGAGAGCAACAGTATTCATTATGCATGTTGATAAAATCTGAGACTGCATTTAAAAAGAAAAGAGCAAATCATTATAGCCAGAGTATAGAACAATGGAACAAGCCCATCTCACTATAAAGACAAGTGGTGGTTAGAGAGATAACCTGTAATAAGAGCCGTAGGTCTAACAACCTGATAAAATGCTATTGCATATTGTGACTAGAAACGCTTTGTTTTCATTACTCCTTTGACATTTTACTTACACTATTCCTTACTTGTTTTCAAACTGAATCTGGTTTCTGTACCTCAAAATACAAAAAACAAAGGAATTTCATGATTAAAAGAATGAAAGCCTTTATCTCCCTTCTTACAGATTTCCTTCAAATTACTACTCACTTTCTAAATGCTCTGGTAGCCTTTAGTAACATGTCCTGGTTCATAACTGTATTAATGACTGAAATAACATGTGATGATGCACTAGTTGATGAAAGGTATGATATTTAAGCATTCTTCTGAAAAATGAATGCAGACAGCTGGATGATTTGCAGCAACCAGCAGAAGGCTCATCTTTTGATGTTGCAAGAGAGGGCAGGAAGCACTGTAGAAGGTTAGTGCAAGATGAAACTGCTGTTTCTATCCAATTTTTTGAAAATAATAGGTAGCTTGAAGCCAACATATCTAAAATTTCTGATACAATCATGCATCCGAACTGCTTGGAGAAGCAGCACCTTACAGGGTAATTTTTGTAGGTGAAGTTGCTCATGCATGTGGTGGTGCAGATTAAATGTTGGTTACACTATGTAGGCACTTCTTAACAGAGTCTTAACTTTGCTAATGAGATTTAACCTATTTTTTCTGAAGGAAAATATTTCAGTATTACTTTTCCATTACTGAAATTCATAGTATCAAACTGTGAACATTTTAAAATTATTTTCTCCAGTCAGATTCAACTGATCCTAATTAATAGGAATATTACTTCAGTAACAACATATTTTACAGTCCTGGATAACCTCTGTATCAACAAGAGACCCAGACCAGACTGGCTGAAAATGGATTTTGTAACATTCCCCTCTCATTTGAGAAGCAGCTGAAAGTCTTAATTTTTTTAGCATAACCCA
>VYZQ01045620.1:37238-66638 GCA_013400655.1 Mystacornis crossleyi | reverse complement strand
TATCTTTACATAAATAATATCCAACCAGTAAGAAACAGGAGGGTCAGGGGAGACCATATCACTCTCAAAACTACCTGAAAGGAGGTGGAGGTTGGTCTCTTTTCTGAAGTAACAAGCAATAGGACAAAGGAAAATGGCCTCAAATTGTGCCATGGAAAGTTTAGACCGACAAATTTCACCATGGTAAAGGTTGTCAAGCATTGTAACAGGCTGCCGAGGGAAGGGATTAAGCCACCATCTCTGGAGGTATTTACAAGATGTACAGATGTGGCTTTTACAGCCATGGTTTAGTGGTGGCCTTGACAGTGCTGGGTTAGTGGTTGGACTTGATGATCTTAAAGGTCTTTCTCAACTTAAATGATTCTATAATTCTACTCTATGTTTTAAAGAAAACCTATGCAAAACAGACAAGATGCTTTATTTTTGAACAATACAATACCACTCTAATTTTATACTCTACGTTCATCTGTTTTGATACAGAACAAACCATTATCTTAACTATTGTAGACTGGTATTCGTAAGTTAACACGAAACATTAAAATAATTATTTCTGCCATATTAATCCCACGGAATCTCTCCTGCAGTCATAGAATAGCTATTAAATCTCAGCTGAAGCACAGTTACATTCAGTAATCTATTTCGCCACACACAGAATTACAATGAAAACAAGCTGACACCCAACCAGAGCAACTGTAACTGCATTAGTAGTGTGATAACAGCTTTTAGAAAATACTTTTTTTTTTCCCCCAAGGGTAAGCATATACAGTGCATAGCACAGCTATAACAAAGACTTTTCCATGTTTGACCACCTAAGTAAGTGCACCAAGCCAGGGACCTAAGGGTATGAAACAAACAATTCAACAGTGACTGATAATCATTTATTCTCTCAAAGGAATACCAAAATTTTTGCACAGCTGCAAAAGAATGATTTTAGGTTCCTCTAAACTTGTTAAGTTTCCATGAGAAAGAGAGATGCTAAGAATTCAGAAGTAAAGCAAGATGATATAAACCACTTTATTATGTTAATATTTTTAGCCTTGTGGTAAAAAGGACCTTGGCAAGGTGGTAATATAAATACAATCTTTAAATGAATTAGATGCCTAAACTACAGAATGCCCATGTAAAGGTAATGCCAATGCTACTGCAAAATAAAAGATGTACTTAAATTCAAGTTATTTGTCAAACACCGTCTGCTTTTTCTTTCATTCTTTTCTGATTTAGATCTGTAAGAAACCACATCAGTATCAAATGTCACTCAGTTCTTATTCAAACAGAGCAGTCCAGACACAGTGGCTGCAACAGCTGACTTAACTGACCTAAGTCTAGAGTAAAAACAAACCTCTATAAATCACCAGATGTAAGCAATTGAATAGTGATCAATTTAATTAACTGAACAGCTTTCCAAAGTTTATTGTATTGTTTTAACCCTTCAGGATTCTTCAAGAAAGGTAACTTGCAATTTGTATTCAGGACAGGATTTGGCCAGAGGGCTACATATTAATAGCTTTAGACATTTTAGATTCCCATTGATAAAACGCAAATCCCACACATGAAAACCAGGTCTTTTTTTTTTTTCCTAACTAGTAGTATGATGGTAACTACTTTTCTACACCTTTCTTCAACAGTTTATTGAAACTAAATTACAGAAAGAAAATCCAACTGACTTACCATTAAAACATCAGGACTAAGATTTCCTTTAAAATCAATTTTTTTGGTTATGGGCCCTATATGCCTTTTACAAGTTTATACTCACATTACAAATGAACACCAAGTAACCTACTCATTTCCTTCATGCAAAGCAATGAACACGGCTACAATCATGTATCACAGTTTTATGTATTAACTGCAGTCATAAAAAAATGTGCCACATTAAAATGGGCTCAAGAAGAAATTTTCAAGACATTGGCAAAACATCTTCTAACCTAGCTACTTGTTCTGAAGATGCATCTCAAGGGGATTTCCCTGTATCGTCCAGTGAAATTAATGGAATTCTACCATGATTTAACACATCAGGATCTCAGCCAAGATGCATAATGACAGAGCGTAAGTCTTGTTTTAAAGACAGCACTGTACAAGTTTATGTAACATTTACTGATGTTTGTACAGTGCCTAGCAGGACTGAGGCTTCTGGGCACTACCACAACATGAATTAATTCTAATTCTAAGTCTTTGTATCTGGGAAGCACAAAAACTACAAGGATTAAGGTCAATTATACACATTTTAAAGAACTACTAAATAACATGACATAATCAACTTCCTAACCACAAACTGCTCTATTTCCAATTATTTCACTTTAATCTCTGTAATGCACACATTTCCATGAACCTTGCAGAGTAAGTTCCACTAACTAGGGACAAGAGTAAGATTTACTTACAAAGACAGAAGAGTTATATTTCCCGAGACCGGTCCCAGATCTGGAATGATCTCCAGCTCATTGTTGTTCAACTTCCTATTAATATTACAAAAGGGAGAGTTAGCTTTGATGTTAATCAGAAGTATGTACATTGGACTTGCTAAACTGCTGAACTGTATCACCTCAAAATTAAAAAATAATTCCAGTTTCACTTAACGTGAAATATCAGAACAGCAAGTATCTTTGTTTTTCAAGCAACTATCCCTAAAAAAATAACTATACAATTAGCATACACAAACACAGGTTGGGTATTTTTGTTTGGGGTTTATGTTTTGGTATGGTTTCTAATTAAGACAAATTAACTTACACTTCCTGAAGACTATGAAGGTGATCCAAGATACTGGTCTTGATTGAAGATAACTTGTTGTGACTTAAGTCCCTATGAGGTTACAAAAATAAGCAACCTGTCAGTTTTGCCATACAATATCAGTACAATTTCAATCCGAATTATGTTCTCACTTGTCTCCAAGTACATAAAAAGATTTTTTTTATTAGTAAAATTAGAATAGAAACTCATTTACTTATACAAGGTATAAATATACAAACACAAATGCAAATACCTTGATCACTGCTAGCAGTGTCAAAGAAATTCCTGTATCTCTGAACAATGCAGAACTGTTCACTGGAATGTGCATAAGACCCATGGAAAACATCTTAGATGTTGACTCATATACACCAACAACTCCTCTCCCACATCCCCTCACAATGAAAGATTTGGCTGAAACAACCTTTTGGTTATTTTAACAAGGAAAATTCAAAAACCAGTAGTCACTGCAGTCTCATTCCTTGGTTTAATCATAGTTTTTGTACCATTTACTCTTCTCACATCTCTAAAGCAATGCATAGCTCACAAATACATAATGAAGACTACCCATAAATCGAAATTGTATTTTCATGCTTTCACAAAAGCTCGGGACACCATTCCCACATAACCAAATTTAATAGAGATCTTAAGAAATAGCAGAAGAAAACAGACATAGCAAGGGCTAATTCTGAGTTTCAAGATGTCTGTACACCAGTGATATTAATACCATACTTAATTACACTTGAAGAAGTAGCTCGAAGACTTAGCTTGTACCATGTTGTATTGAAGATCCCCAGTATATGATGCAGTTTATATGCAATCTTGTTAGCGCCTTTGCAGCGTTTGCTATGAACCAAGCCAGGTACTAAACATGCAACACTTTTTGTTGACCACAAGAAATACTTTTCCTTACAGTGTCATGTATCTTTACCCTCTCAAACATTTATGCCCTCTCAAACATTTGACATCATACAAGAGTCCTAAGAAATTTTTGCTGTAGCCTAACAAAAATAAGAGCGACTGTAAAGTAAAAGACAGAAAAGCTAATTGCAGGAACTCAAACCTGCACATCTCTAAACCTCTGCAGAATTGGTACAGACTCACAACTCACCTTGTAACCGTGACTAGTTGTGTTGAAGGCCTCCCCCTTCTCACTAAGTCATCCACCAAAATGTGCACTTTTCTGTTCCCCTACTACCGACTATCACTACCTCACCAACATCAATCCGGCCATCTGCAAGCATTTGTTCCACTGCATTTATCCAAGCCAGCCAACAAAAACTACATTATTTTTAATGAGTTCTTCAACTGACTCCAGGGACTGTGGAGTGTTTGTAATGCAGACATATAAAGAAATTAATCAGCACACCTCAGCAGTGAGCAGCTGTAACATCAGGTAAACGGTGCTTTAAAAAGCACCCTTTTGAAAAAAAAAAATTGCTCACACTTCATGATACTTTTCCCCACGCTAATTAAGCACTAAAGAGTCATCCACCATGCCTGGGGTCCTCATCAAGCCACACAGGCACGAAGTGTCATTTCAAGTTGAATCTATGAGGAAACTAAATGATTCCTCACTTTTTCTGGGTAAGATGACGCAGTACAGTCATCTGTGCTGAGCAAGCCAAACACAGGCCTGACTGCCACGAATATGTCTACTCTCCATCTACAGATCCAGAAGTGAAGAAACCAGATTAACAGCATATCCCTGCTGCACACAGACCAGAACTGTCTTAAATGAAGCCAAGTTCAGTGTCTGTGTTAGGCATTCTGCTGTGTGACTAAGCCCTGAAAAACCACAGATCCAGAGAACTCCAGTTTCCCCGCACATAAAGCTCCACATCCTCAGACACAGGTGTAATGCTGCAACCCAGCCAGGCACTGAGGTTTCCTTAGCAGAACATGTGGATAGTAAAACTGTGTTTTAGATTCTCCCAACTGACTTGTTCAACATTGCCCGGACAGTTTCACTGTCACTTTTGTCCTCTCCTGCAGTTGGCAGTTAAAAAACCCCCAGTAATAATAAAAATTAAGTTTAAAAAATAATCCCAGGCACGTATGGGTATTATGAGGGGTACCACCAGTACTCGGCTGCAAGGTATGCTCTGAGCCAGCCAACTGGACCAGGCCCAGCGGGCTGCTGAGCTCTGGTACTAGAGCCTGGCTCAGGGCCACGGGCAGGGAAAAGAGATGTGCTGTGTTTCCCAAGCCAGGGCTGCACCGGAGAGTGCACACAGCAGACCTGCAGGTGTGAATGGCATTTTCCAGAACAAAAGAAGGGGGCTGAGGGCTGAAGGAGAGCCACCTAGAGAAGGGGAAACACACTCCACCACCTTCAGGTGGCCAGAGGGATGTTCTCAGAGACTCAGCTCCGGAGCCAAGCACCTAATATATATCTGTGCCCTCTTTCAGGTGTCTAGATCCCTACAGAGTTTCCTCTTAATGATGGAAAACCAATACAGTGTCAATGTTTTCAAAGGCCCACTAATGTTAGTTTCACCATTTTGATTTTGAGTTCTCCTGTTTATTACATTAACCACACATAAGTTAGAGGACTGCATCTTTCACTGCTTAAAAATATAGTGCAAACATTCTCCTGGCCATACACGGGAGAAAAATCCCTTTGTTTAACATCTGAAGTCATCAGCTGCACAGATTCAAAATTCTCATACTGCATTCTTAAGTGTAAATACTGAAAAAGTATGCTGCTACAAAAATCTAGACGACAATCTAACTTGGTCCTTTAAAGAAGAGTAGAGACAGCTTTTGCTCTTAAACTTAATTCAATATTTGGCTTTAGTCTGTAGGGATTATAGGAACTATGCAAATAAACAGCCAAAATTCAGTTAAGTTATGGCTGTTAGTGCCTAACGTGTTACTGTTGTTCACGCTTCAGACAAAACTTTGGAATCAGTAATTATTTCAACGAAGAGCTTTCAACATTAGTGCTAAAAACCTGCATTTCTTCATTTCACCTAAAAACTCTGCAAAAGGTTTATTTAAAGCATGTTTGCCTAAAGGACCTACCAGACAGTAACAGACGTGAGTAGATTTGTTCTGCTGGAGTTATAACATGTTAAAAAAAAAAAAAAAATCTGGCAGAGTCCTTAAACTATAAAAATCCTGCAATTACAACCACTGCTGTGCATGATCACCACACTGGAGCCAGACACTTTCACTCATAGCTCAAGCTCAAATCCATCTGGAGTCTATCAACCGTGAGCATAACTTACGCTAGGTTTCAAACTACTTTTTTTGTGTTTGTTTTTTAACACTAAAGATGCATTCACATTTTCCAAGCAGCACCTACTTTAAAAAATACGTACATAAAATTTTCTTATGCCTAGTTTACTTACAGCACGTTGTCAAATACAGGTTGGAAAAAAAATCCCAAAGCAAAAGAACAACAAAAAAGCCCCAACCCTCCAGACAATACTGAATTGCTTGTTTCATACAGCATTCATGCTTGTCTACCAATAGTTGCATAAAATACATATTACAAATATTGTATTAAACTTTATTTCAGTACCACTGGCATAAGAAACTTCACGAAAATTCAGGAAAAAAACACTTGCAAGTTACATTTTAAGTTCAATCAGAGTGGTTGGAAGAGAACCAAGAGTTAAAATATTTGTCTTGTACTAATTATCTAAGCGAAGCTTAAGCTTGTAGAAGTTTCTCAAACTTCTAAGCACTAGATCGGCAAAATTATTTAAATATAAAAGTCTATCATCCCAGTTGCAAAGCTACAAGCACATTTCAGTCCAATGCATTTTTCAACACACCTTAAAACTAGTATGAAGAAAAAGCTGGACAATTAAATTCTATTTTTCCTTCACAGAAATGGAACTGACTGTTCAAACATTAAGATTATTACTATGTGTTTTGTTCTTCACCTCACATTTCTAACAGAAGTGATTGGACATTTAAGTAGAAGTGCCTCCACTTGAAAAAGCATGCCATAGTTTTTGCCCTCTAAGAACCTGTGCTACAAAAGAAACTATTTTCTGTGTTCCATTGTGCTTGTATGACCATTTTCTGTAATTCACAAGTCTCAGCATTAGCTAAAACTTAACTCTGAACATCAATGTTTGTGTGATTAAAAACTCAAAGGAAGCCTAATGCATAGAGGGAGAAAGCAAGTGCTTCTTCACACATTTATAGATATAACTTTTAGACTCTAACTTAATTTACCACACTTAGTCACAATTATCATCTTCTTCCTTACAGAACTCAGAAACCTGAGCCCCAAGTCAAATTTTAAAATGCAAATCCAGCAACAGTTCCTTAATCAGTCCCACTGGGGCCTATACAGCTGCTAATTCAGCAGAAATCAGCAGAGCTGAAAAACAAAAAGGCAGGCTGTAGCTGTTTTAAGACACTGATCCAAAGTGACTCATAAATCAGCTTGCTATGTTCAAGCTTTAGTCTGGAAAATATTGAAAAACAGCTGTGAAAACCATACAGCTTTTTTTTCTGGCAATTCTGGTAGAGAACTAGAGGATTTATAAAATGTAAATACTAAAGATGTAATACAAACACAAGTGAAAACCATTTTTCAGACTTTCCCTCCTGCCCCACCGACAGTTCTAGCATTCCTGAGTGAACCTGGCGAAGGGTACGGCCGTGCCAGTTCGAGTTTGCACACATGGAGGACACTCGCCAATGCTCAACACTCTTCCTCCTCCTCCAGTTCTGCTCTACCAGCTCTAACAACACCACATTCTTGCAATATCGGGATACACATCCTAGAATTAAATGGAAATCTAGCTTCAAAACTATCTGTACACATGTCATGGGTACAAAACCATTATAAATGTTTATCAGTGTTACGCAGACTGTTACCTCCAATGAAGGCAATTGAAGAAGGTATTTTTGGCTAAAATCATAGTAAAGTTGGCAATTACAGCCTGTTTACACTCCACTTTGTGAAGCCACTTCCATACAACGCAATAGACTCACACCTGGCACCAAGAAGCAGGGGACATAACTCAGGCTCATTTTTTTCCCCTCCTTGTCCATTCTGAGATCACTCTCAATTTCAGCAGGGAATTTGAACAAAAAAAGGCATGGAAGAATGCAACGGGAGTTTCAAAAACCTGCGGTCCATCTGGGCGAGTGCAGATGGGCAAAGGAAGGTGTAAAACCTAACGTGGGCCTAGACCTTCACAGGCAGAAGAGCTTTCACTGTCCTTCCTGGGGGATCTCGCCCGTGTATGTTGAGAATGTGGTAAAAAACCTTGTTTTCTCAAGAGGATGGGAAAGCCTGCAAATAAACTACTAGCCTTTGGCTATACCCACTGTAGACTTCCACGGAAAATATGGTAGACATATAGCAATAAAATTCATAAACAGTCTTTTACAATTTGTAATGTGCAGTTTGTTGTAACAATAATCCAGACTAGTCAAACCTTTTTTTGCATATGTAAAGCTGAATGCATTAATTATCTTACAGATTGCACAATCCCAGGTCCAAGTACTGGAGTAGCTGGAGGTAACAGACAACGCCACACTCTTCCTTGTTCTTATTACGAGAGGAAGAAAAAAGAGCTGGGTACTTCTAAGGCATTTGTCACAAACAAAAGAAGTATTTACACAAAAGTGGCCAGACCACATGGTTTGGTGACACCCACAAAGATGTACTTCTCTGAGTTTAAAAGCAAGTGACACAGCTGTCCAATGAGTAATCACAGCAGGGTTTCTTACAACAGACCAAAGCTTATTTATACAAGCGGAACTTATTTTCTCACACTTTTAAAGGAATGTTAACTTACATAAGGGCAATTTACACTACCAAGGGAATTCTAATTAGAAAAATTTCCCTTGTGCTAACAAAAAGCCCTGCAATGTGTTTTACTGTCTCTCGGAACGTAAGTGGAAAAGACAAATTTGGATAACTGCTAAGGAAAAATAATTCTTAAAGCATCTCTAAAAAACTGAAAGTTCTGTGATTTCTCCCCTTGAGTTTGTATTTAGCATATTTGAATTTTAACAGCACTGATGTATGCTAAGAAACTTGACTAGAAAGCTTACGTTAAGATCAAAAAAATCCTTAGGTTTTGTTAGAAAACTTAACTAGGCATACTGAAACAGTTCAAAAGCATAAGAGGGATGAAATACAATAGAAAGCAAAACCAGTTGTTGAATGTAAAGCAGATCCAGTGTTAGATCTGTATGTTTCAATCACACAAGCAAAAAAAAAAAAAAAANNAAAAAAAAAAAAGAAAAAAGAAAAAAAAAAAGTTTCTTTCCCCTCACACTTTCCTACACCAGTCCTGGAAATACGCAACTCCCAGAGCCATGCCTGTGTTCAGTTCCATATGGTGTCAATACAGCCATCCACATTTCATGAGTAAAGCAGCATGACCTCCAGACGAGGCAATTGAACGGAATTAGCCACAACTAATTGAAAGTCTTCCTGTTTACTTTAAAGCCCTTATCTCGATCTGCTTTGAAAATGTAATAGAAAATTAATACGACTAATACAGTAGATCTTTCAGTGACAAGCAATTAAAAACAAATGTGAGAAGTCCCTCGGCCATTTTCAAGCTTTCAGAAAGCTGACCTAATTTATGCTTGCTTTATAAAAGTTTGTCACTGGAAGTAACTTTTCCTCAGCTGGCACCGAGGTTCGCGCTGCCCCGGGTTCGGCCACGGCGCAGCACCGGGCCGAGCGGGCCCGCACCATCGCCAGCGCCAAAACTACCCAGGGAATGAAAAGCTGCGCGAAGAAAACCGATAGCAGCTTTCTCAACACACAGATCAGCGTTAATGTGATGATTACTGCATGCTGTCCAAGAAAGTCAACAGAACTTTCTCCTCGCCCTCTCCGACACTGAGCAGCGCTCCCGGGCCCATTTCAGCCGGGTGCTTATCGCCACCACCGTTCGGGGCCGCAGCCCGCCCCAAGGGACGCTGTCCCGCTGCGGCCGCCACCGCCCTCGCCGCCCCCGCTGACAGCTCGGCCGCGGCCCCGTCGCTGCCCACTCCCGCACCCCGGTGCCGCCGCCACACCCGCGCTCCCCTCAAAGCCCGCCCGTCCGCGGCCTCCGGGGGTAGAAGATNCGCCCCGCCGCAGCCCCCTCCCCCTGCCATGTGACAGCCGCGGCCGGGCCCCGCGGGGCCGGGGGTGCGCGATGGAGGGAGTCGTGCCCCGCTGCTGCCCGGCCTCGGCGGTGTCACCCGCGGGCCGGAGCACATCGGCCGGCCTCGCAGCTCGGCGGGCGCTACTGTGGGATCTTGCTGCCGTCCTCGGCCTCTCCATGGGCGGGCGGGAGCGGGCAGTGGGTCCTGGGTGCCCTGAGCGTCCCACGCCCGGGCCGAGGTGGGAAGGCATGGCCCTGCTCGTGTGGAGTTTCCCTTTGCCATCACACCAGGTAGCGCGTGTCGTGGTAATCCAGAAGCTGCTCCGGAGGCCCCAAGGGGTTCCCAGCCAAGCCTGGGGTCACTGGCATGTAAAAGGTGAGGTGAGGTTAACTCCTGCCTTCCGGGTCCTACATGGCTAGTCCAGACACCGTAATTAAGCCCATTATGTTCCCCACAGGATCCCAGCTCCAAAGGTTCAGGGAAGTGGGCAGGGCGTACAGATTCCACGTCTCTGAGGTAATCTATGTAATTTAAGTAAATACCTATTGTTCAAGTTCCATATGTAAGCCCGGACCCTGCAACAGATTCAATTACTGAAGGCTTAACACCCCCCCTACTCTGCAGCAGCAGCCATAAAATTGCAGATGAACACTGCTTTCCCTCCCCTCTTTATATGTTCACCTGAAGGATTGTAGACATCTCAGACACTGTGAACCTGGAACCTCTAAAAGTTTGACAGCTCCATATCAAGATCTGTAAGGCTGAAACTTTTTCCCGGTTTTTACTTTTTCCGTATGTATCTCAAGGAAATTTCGGGGATTTTTATTAGACGAAAAACTACATTTTAGTCAGGAATCATGAATTTGCAAGCCAGACTGACAAGTCCTAAGTAACTACAAACATTCATGTGCTACTGTCAACATGACTGTTTCAGGTGCATCGGGTGTGCAGAGCTGTGCAATGTTTTGTCAGCTTGTGCTCCATTGACCACTGGTGTTCCTTAAGGAAATTACCATGGGAAAACAAACAAACTCTGCTGGAACATGCTTTTTTCTGCATATAAAAGCAAGCAAGCAAGCAAAGAAACCAAATACAGGATAGAAATTACTTAGTATGTCTTTACAAGTTATCATTTTTTTATTTAAAGTGAATGAAAACTGTCCCAGTACCATTGGCATGTCAGTATTGTAGTGTATTTTCCAGTCTTCCTTTGGAAAACGTTAGGGTGATATTAGATCAGTGAAGCCTCTGAAAGACTGAGCTGTTCTAAAAAGCCAGCAGGACAGGATTTTTGAAGCTATCCATCATTAGTCTGTACCTGTTCTCATCGAAGTCAGGGGGAAAGCTACCTTTTTCAAGTTCCAGCATTTTTTCCAGCAGTCCAGTTGTTTCACACCATAATGCCAAGATACAAAGACACTTGAACATGTTGTGTTCATATATAGTATAGCATACATACGCCATACTTGCTAATTTTGCAAAGTAATCAAAAATTCAAGAGAAAGATCTTTATATTGGTTCAGGTAATTATTGAACAATCTACTAAAATTAAAATAGATTTAAAGTAACTAAGCCTTGTATTATGGTTCCCAGAGTGCACAGCACAGGGCCCCACTTCTCTGGGAAAAGTGAGCTCCTCTTGAGTGTTGGTAAGGGTGGTGATTCACTGGTAGGTGACAAGAGAGTCATTAAGCTGTCAGTTTTAACCTCCAAGGAAAAGAAAAATTAGAAACAAAGACTTTTGAATGTATTTTATTATAGCAGTCACTGGTATACAAGGTGCATATATGAACGATGGAACAAGAGAGAATCTGAGAAACAAAAGCAAAAAAAAAAGATGAAAAGGGCAGGAACCTCTGGTTTTGTAATTTTGAAAACCGCTCATGCAGTCAGGAAATACTGCGCCCTTATAAAAACCTAATGCATATTTAGTGCTAGTAATGTATGAAGCTGTTTTAAATTAAGCAAGGTAAATCAATTCAGAAAATTAGTTCATTTGTAATTGCAGCTTCTTTTCTCAAAATAATCGATATTGTGAATCCTACAAGGCTTATATGCTGTACTTTCACTACATGAAAGTCTTTCTTCCCACAGGGAGATTTGCTGTCTTCAGAAGACTCAGGGACCGATTCTGCACCTCATATGAGTACTGCAAGCTCTGGCAACCCTCAGTTCCAGGCATCTCTTCATCGTTGGTTTTAGGTTGAGAGTGCACTGTGTCTGTACATAAGCAAATACAAGTCCCTCCTTCACAGCTTTGGCTGGACTATATCTAATAAGCTTGAAAGCAGGCTTATATCAAAACAGAGGTCTCCCATTCCTCTAGCCTGTTATCTCCACATGTAGCAAGGAACTTCTGGTGACCATTGTTTGGCATTGGCATTAGCGTAACTGCAGATTCACCAGGATTAGGGGACTGATTTGACTGAAACCCCTTAAAAATAATAACACTACACACTCACACACAGAGACATTAATTCTGAGTTGGAATAATTTCCTTATCCAGTTTTCTGTGTAGCTGCACAAGGAAGAGACCTTACTCGTGGTGGTTATGCAAAGACAGGCCCTTTCCATGACCGCCTGAATACAGGTCAGCCTGAGGGGATGAGGTTGAGGAGGGGGAAGCATGGCTGCAGAGAAAAATTCTTGTAAAACTAGACCCTCAAGCTCTCTCTTTGCCTAACGAGATTAGTTTACTCTATGACACTACTGAGCATAGTCCTGGGGATGATTTGGAAGTGGAGGACAGGGGGCTGTGTAGTGAGCTATAGCCCATTGTTTGGGATGTTATGGCTTGATTCTAATGGTGTCATTTTCAGTCTCAGATTATTTTAAATCAGATAAACACAGGTTTACAGATTCAAGTCCAAACATATGTTGTTAAAATATGTATTCACTTCAGGCAAAAGACACACCCAGAAGCTAAGTATGATTTTTTTGCATATCATTAATGCACTGAAATCAGGCACTGCTTTCAAATAACCTACTTCAAGAAAACATCAACCCTAAATCAGAGTGGGTTTAGCAGATTATAAAAAATAATTTACCTATTACTAAATTAAGCACAACCAACTTAAGATACTATACATTTTCTGTTCTGAGTTCAAATTAGAACATCTTTTATAACATCAGTAAGAATTCAGTTAATCTAATTACAGGTTTTTTTATTCATTTTGCGAAGGAATCTCAAGTCATTACATCAGACAATTGCAAATAGTTGTATATAGATACCTGTAGTTAAATCAGCAGCATTAATATCAGAAGGTCAAAAGGACTGAATCTACTAAATACTAACCATCTACTAAATACGAAATTATTTTGTCCACTAAGGCCACCTCAGGAATTAAAAGTCTTCCCATGTACTCCTGGATCCCCTTGTAATCCAAATCTGTGTTTGGTATTCATTTCAGATTTTCTGCTTTTCATGGGTAAATGAAGTGATCTGGGTAGTGTTCAGCAGAAAAAGCAGAAGCGAAGCAGGACAACATTGCTTACACTCTGGCACATCTCAGTTCTGATAGAGATAGAAACCAATGGCCCATCTATTTACTTTCCTGTCAGTAAATGACCCTGTAGGAGCATTGGCAGAATTAATGGCCTGTCTATTCATTCCTAAACTTTCACAGTTCAGTTTTATTTATTGTCAAAGAAGATGTTTAGGGCTATCTGGGAGAAGGAAATGAAGAGTTCATGCTCTCAAGATCATTACTCCCTGTTGGATATTCACCAATTTAGTCCATTAAAAATAATAATCTAAAGGCTAACAAAACTTTTTTTCTAAAACCACAGCTGGAGGGAGAGATGAACCAGTGAGACCCATCCTGCTTATAAAACAAAAGTGGAGCAGGACATGCTTTTTTCTGGAGGCTGGTTGCCTACATGAAATACCTTGCAATAGGCAAGAGAAAGTTTTGCCTCAGGCACCTGTCTGGAAGTTACTAAAGAGTCCCACAAAGACTCCGTATTGTGTGCAGAAGAGCCTTTTCGCTTCTTTGTGTGTAAACAATAATCACATCCAGTATCATGGAATATTTTTCATGGAAATTACTCTACATGCAGAGCTTTACCACTCTTCTTTGCTTCTGCCCATTTGGTATAGCAATTGATACTGCTTTTAGATCATAGTAGCACTAAGACTTTATGACCATTTATTTCAAAATATGTGATTAACCATTGCAGTTTCATTTGCGTTTGAGGAAAATAACAAAGTATTCTTAAATAATTTCCTAATAATTGTGAATCTTCTTCTAGTGTGTCGTAACTCCACGGTGAATATTCCAAGGTGCATACAGAAATTTATTTTTGGTAGTAATTATAATTGACTTTATGTGATCCAAGAGTGAAACCATGAAAACCAAATTATGCATAATTTGAATGCACTGATTACAACCAGAAAAACCATATGAAGTCTTTCTGAAAACTTTGCCTAGGGCAGAAAATGTTCAGCTTTTATAGAATTCATCCAAACAGTGCGTGTTTGCCTCCATTACAAATAAACTTAAAACATCCTAAGGCAATCCACATTAGTGACAATTGTTAATGTCTTCAAGTCATGTCCTGCGTGGGGCTAAGTAGGAAGTTAAGTACTTGATTGGAAGGACAATTAAACAATCAACATCTACAATGATGTAACTTCAAAGTGGAAAAAAGACTTAGTTTTATGTCATTAAGGAACACTCAAGTTGAAATGTTGTCAATTTGAATAAAAATAAGTAGATGTAATTTCAAGATGGTGCTACTGTAATAAAACACCTGCCAGGTGTGTTTTACTTGTTGTTTCAGTTTGTCAAGGATTTTTAAATAATCTTAAAATAAGTAAACATTTTGTGGTAAGAAAGATCAAGAAGTGGTCCAAAAGGGAATCAGAAAGAGTGCCCTGTTGAACCTAGCAGTGGCTCTCCCAGACAGTAATGTCTTTGGCTCTTCCCTCCTCCCGTTCCTTGGGGTGGGGGATTATGGTACCTGGAGCTCAAACATATGTTCCTTTCTGCAGTGGGGATGGAAATTTTTGCCACAGAAAAAAATGCTTTAAGGCTGTGTCTACTTAAATAGTCACAGGCCGATTTGGTAAGATTTTTATCAGTGTTTTCAGTCCAGATCTTAAGTATTCACTACCTTTAGGTGTGAAACTCTCACTGAAGTCAACTGCTTAAAGAGTCTCACAGTGAGAAATGAACGGGAGTTAGGTCCTAAATCTTTGAAGAATTTGTGTCTGATTGTCTGTTCAAGGGGGGAGAATGAGCTGCAGCTGGGACTCATCTTGTGTAATTTTAGCAATTTGGAAGTTTGGTATCTCTTCTAAAGCATTTGCTTTGGCTTCTTCTGTAGTCAGTGAAAAAAGACACATCCAGGAAGTGATTACTACCTTTCTAAAATAGACAATCAAGGCATTTAGAGTGAATCAGTCTCTGGAGATTTTCTCCTTCTGCCTAAAAAGAGCCTTACGACTAGTTTAGTCTAGACCCTGTTTTTTCAGATGATTCTCAATGTGTGCCTTCAAACATACACATTAAGTAGCTAAATAGAATAATATGGAAGTGTATTTCTCAAACTTCTTTCTATAATGGGGACCTGTGGCCTGGTTTTGGTAGTGGGGAGGCTACAGGGGTGGCTTCTATGAGAAGCTGCTAGAAGCTTCTTCTGTGTCCAGCAAAATCAGTCCCTGGTGGCTCCAAAAATGGACATGCCACTGGCCAAGGCTGGGCCGATCAGAAATGGTGGTAATACCTCTGTGCTAACATATTTGAGAAGAAAGAAAAAAAGTTGTGGCATAGTTTTATTTTGGCCAGAGAAGAATGGAGTGAAAATATGTGAGAACAACTCTGCAGACACCAAGGTCAGTGAAGAAGGAGAGGGAGGAGGTGCTCCAGGTGTGGGAGCCAAGATTCCCCTGCAGGCCGTGTGATGACCATGGTGAAGCAGCTGTGTCCCTGCAGCCCATGGAGGTCCATGGGGATGCAGCGATCCACCTGTAGCCTATAAAGGACTCCCACACAGGAGTGGGTGGGTGCTTGAGGAGGCTGTGATCCTGTGGGAGACCAGTGGAGAGAGGGGCCCTGTTCCTGTGCTGGAACAGCCTGTCCTTGAAGGACTGCACCCCATGGAAGAGTGACCCATGCTGCAGTAGTTTGGGGAGGACTGTTGCCTGTGGGATGGACTCACACTGCAGCAGTTCGCAGGGAGCTGTTGCTTGTGAGATGGACTCACACTGGAGAAGTTCATGGAGAACTGTCTCCTGTGGGAGGGGCCCCACGGTGCAGCCGGGGAATGACTCCTCTCTCTGAGCAGCAGGAGAAACCTCGGGTGGTGAACTGACCATAACGCACATTGCCTGTCTCAAGCCACTGGAGTAGGAGGTAGAGCTCAAAGGAGGGAGGTGTGAGGGGAAGGTGTTTTTCAGGGTTTATTTTACTTCTTATTATCCTGTTCTGATTTTGTTAGTAATAAATTCACTTCATATCTCTAAGTTGAGCCTGTTTTGCCCATGATGGTATTTGGTGAGTGATCTCTCCTGGTCCTTATCTAAACCCATGAACCCTTTGTTATATTTTTTCTCCCCTGTCCAGCTACAGATGGGAGTGAGTGAGCAGCTTTGGTGGGTGCCTGACATCTGGCCAGCATCAACCCATGACAGTACTTTAAATATCATTGTAAAAATAGTAAGGAAAATTTATCACAAATAGGATTGTCATTTTAAATTTTCTTATACCCCTGTAATAGTTTACTTTGTTTCCTGCTGATGTAACAAGTTCTACTAAGGATTTAGTAACAGGTTAAATCATACAAGACTTAGTAAACCAAGGGGGGGGAGGTGGGGAAGTGCTATGCATAGGTGAAGTATCATGTGCAAATACAAAATGAGAACCGGATGGGAAAGATCTACTAGTGCATCACAAACTAAATAAGTATGTGTCAACAATAACAATATAGGAAGTATTTCGGGGTATATCAGTGGGAGTTTTCTATGAGAGAGAAAGAAATAATGTTCTGGTGAGGTCTGAGATGAAGTATTATATCCCATTTGGAACTCACATATTAAAGGAGAGGAATGGAGGAGGCTACAAAAAGCTGGTAGCAAGGTCAGGAGGACAGAGTTTCCAGCTCTCACAAAATGAATACCCAGGGTCGCAGTGCAGCAAGTAGCACTTGAGATTTTGCACAAAGCTATCCCATCGCCGTCATTGAGAAACCAGTGAGTCATAGCAGACTCCAGTATCGTCTTGACTTGCTCCCCCTGCCTTCTGCTGCCTCTTGCTTTCCCAATTATTATATGAAACAAAATAAGCAAGCACTATCCCGGTAAGAAGTTGGCCAAACACACATTGCACCACTTCCACAGCTGTTCAAGTGGTTACTTGCAATAGCTGTGTTTGCCAGTAAAGTCTGACTTTCCGAGCCGGAGCATCAAAGAGCAGGCTGGATCCGACAGCAGCAAACAGCCTGCAGCTCTGAATGGGCTGGGTGCCAGCTACATCCCAGCAGGGGTTGCAACCAACACCAGTCCTGTGCACCAGCTGGCCAGATTGGTGAACAGTGGTCTGCAACACACTCTTTCTTTGATCTTGTTAATATGAAATCAGGAGAAACTGCAAGGGATCTTGGTTTGAATCCTTTTGGAGAACCTTATACAAGCAAAAGTTTCTGTGCCTTTTTATATATCTGTGACATTCAGGCAGCACGGTCTGGGAAGTTTCTGTAATGGAGATGTCACCTTCCAAATACCCTGTTAGCTGCCAGTGAACACTGTGAAACTGAGGTTTGTCCATTTCCTAATGATCACGGCACTTCTTTTGACTCTAAGCAACTTTGTCAAGTGAGTTTTCTGCTAGGGTAAGCTAAGATAATCCTCAGCATAAGTTTCTATAATGTTGTCAGTTGTGAAGTTTTTCCTTTGTTGTTTTTCCTCACAGGTTTGAAGCCTAGTCATCTCCTATCAGTCATTTCTCCCTTTCACTAACCTCTCTACACTCTCCAATCTATCAAAGAAAATATTTAGCAGGGCAGAGAGTTGTATATATCGATTCTTCAAATATTTTCCTGGTAGTGTGCTGTATTCCAAAGAAGGAATTTCTGGTTCAGGAACCCTCCTTGCAGTTGTGTTCTCTATTGCTGTTCAGCTTATGGAGAGGAAATAAACAGGATAAAATGGTGCAGTGCTTTAGCACTCCTGCAAGACAAATAGTTTAGAGTACAGTTCTCCTCGGACTGTACTGACCTCAGCATTAGAAAAAGCAATCTTCTAGAAAGATAACGACCACACTGTCAGCATCCTACCACATCCAAGGTATGTGGTAGGTATGAGGATTCAAAGATGAGAAGACATAGTGCCACAGTGTAGGATATTACGTACCTTGGCCCACATGTGCAGTTTCAAAGCAGTACTACCATACACGTGGTCAGGCTGGGCACAAGTCTGGCAGCAGTGATTAAGAAACCATGGCTTTCACTGACTTGCAGACACTCAATAATTTAATTATCCTTTGAGTGACTTATAATCAGCAAAGTCTCCGTAAGGTTGGCTAAGCTACTGCTACAGTATGAATTTCCCAGTTTGGGGGGCAGGTGTTAAAAGAAAGAAGCTATAAACTAAAATGAACAGGAAGAGGTTTGCTGATAATTTTAAACTTTGGGAAAATTACATCTTATTTTAATCATAATGAAAAAAAAAGATTCCACCACAAATATGCCATGTTACCACAGTAATATTTTTGTTCTGATTTTTTTGTTAGGAAAAAAACGGCTAATGATAAATACAAAATTACTTTTCTAGAATTTTGATAAAATCATACATGCCCTTACTGAGTACCACATGTGAGTAATACTTCAGTTATCCCACTGATGTCACTGAGATGGAATTAAAAGTGCTGAAATTTTCAGTGATGGCTATTTCACTGCAGCTGTGAGCAATGTGTTCCTCAGAAACTAATTCTTCTGGGGCAATGTTAAAGCCTTGGACTTGCATCTTATTTGTAAAATACTATTAAAAAATAGGATCAAAAGACATCTACCCAAGAAACTTAGCCTTCTGAATATTTCAGTATATAAATTAATATCATAAATTATAAATTAATGTTCTTTTTACACTCTATATGACTGCATGTCATACAAAATATGTATAAAGTACGTTAAAATAAAATCAACAAGAAGAGAGCATTCAGTTAAAACTGTGATTGTCTAAAAAATGGCAACAGCTAAATATAAAGTTGTAGAATTTTGTTAAAATTTTTTAGATATAGCTGCCTGACTTCTTGCATTTTAAATCTCTTGAACTTATTGTACTGCTTTCCAAATACTTCATTCTCTAATTTTCTTAAACAGATAAAATTAAGTGTATAATTAATTATAAAATATGTAAAAGCAGCTCACACAAATGAATAACTCTACCAGAGAAGCTACTTCGCAAAAGAAAACAATCCTTTGTTGTCATCTTTATTTAGGAGCATACATTGATCTCCAGATCTGGAATGGACTATTGAAAAATGACGATGATTCAAAGAGCACTCGAGCGTGTATTTAAGAAGGAGGTTTGGACACAGAACTGTAATCCCAGTAGGATGGATGGTGAGAACCCTTTCTGACCAGTACCCTTCATGAACTAGATTTGAGCATAAGACTTTTAACAAAGCAGACCTGAGTGCAGTCGATGGGGAAAGTCATTATACCTCCAAGCATTCTGAGCATGTTTCCCTAAGCTCTCTGGCACTACTTCCTCAGCAGAGCAGGTGTGTCTGAATAGCCTTTTGCCTGTGGCCTGAGGACCTTTCCGTACCCATGGACAACTTCTCAAGTTGGCAGGGTGAGGTTGTGGAGAGCAAACAGAATAAGTATCCCTGCAAACAGTTCCCTACACCGTTTTCTCAAGCAGCCATGGCTTCAGATTTTCCCATCCAGCACTCTGCCTGCTCAGACCTGCCCCAACCACCCATTCCATGGTGTGAGCACAGCTGCTTGTGGTGCCTTAGATGAAGCCAGATCATGACTTTTTTGTTAGAGTTATTTTTAACCTGGCTCTGTTCATTTGTTTGGTTTGTCGTTTGGCTCCACAAATGATGCCAGCTGCCATAATATGAACCAGTGGCAAGGCATTAGGGGTCCTGGATGCACCTTAAATGGGTGTTACCACTGAAAAGAGCATGTCAAATACATTGTGGCCTAAAGAGTATCATTTAATGTGGTGGTAAATCCAGTCTTCGTGCACCGAGTCTGAGTCTAGAAACATAAGAGTCCCTTGAACTTAAAAAAACTTGGTCTGCCTCTTAAATAAAATAAATATTTTTTCCACAGACATCTTTGATCTTGAAGCTTTGCTGTCTCAAATGTTGTCTTCCCTGGTTTTGCTTTATACAAGATCAGAATGGATCGATCTGTAGCTCAAACAAAGCTAGTATAAGATCCTAAAGACAGCATTAAAAATCCTGCTGTCCAGTTTGGCAGAATGCAGTTGTTTATTCAAACCTGATCTGTCTCCAATGTGCACTTCCATTTACTCCAGTAATGCACAGGTGTGGTATTAATGATCTCGGAACCCGCAGTACAAGAAAAACAAGCTCATTTTCATAAGCCTGGCAGACATTCATGGTGCCAGTAAGTAATGTGTAGGGGCTCAAGTTTTGAAAAACAGTTGAAGACAAACTTGACAGCATGCATCAGTGCTTGTACTTTAAATTCTTCCATTTCTAGTGCTGTCTAAAACTTGTCTAAAGCCACAAAGTTTGCATGCATGCTGCAGTTCTTTAATGCATGATTTTGCCCTAGTTTCTTGATTTGAATGCTCAGACACCCATTTGTATATTGCACCTATAAATACATATATACACATAAATATATTTTATATGTACTTTAACTTTCTGTGCACATGATATTTAACTTCATGTACTGCATGTGTTTTTGTCACGAGTGCAGTAGGTTCCAAGCACAGTTAGTGTAGCTTTCAACTGAGACAATCTCTGTCAGCCTCAGGCTCAACAGCCTGGCAGGAAAAGCTGCAAATCCTGCTGCACCCCATGGATTTCTGTGATTTACAGTGTTGATAGAAACATCCTCCTTGCTGAGGCATTAGAAGTTCCCAGATGAGAAACCTTTGCTTCACTCTTCCAAACTCACCAAATTGTTCTACAACTGCAACTTTGAGTCTCTTTGATGCTAAACTTGGAATATGTGTTGCTGCCACATATACAGTAAAAAAGAAACTAAAAAAAATCAAGTAAGGAGGATAACACTGCAGCGAATGGGTGTTTTATTGCATTGTTTAAAAGAGGCTGGCATTTCTCCACATGAAAGAAAAGGCTAGGTATTTCTCATCATCAGAAAGATGCTGTTCTGTCCCACGGTTAATAGTGTTATCTCATATTGTCTACCAGCGACCTTAGCACAGTCCTACAGCCGCTGTGGATTTGGTAAATTATTTTGGGAACGTATTTGGTCCATTATGGTGAATTAAGTAGAGTGCTCAGTAGACTGTATCACTAAATCTGATGTGGTTGTTTGGTTTTTTTGGATTTGTCTGTAACAGATCAAATTTTCAGCTGAGAACTTCAGTAAAGACCAGCAAAGGGTCTGGAGAGACACTGGTGAAAAATGTCTTGTAGGATCATAGATTCAGAATGTCCTGAGCTGGACGGGACCCACAAGGATCATCAAAGTCCAGCTTCTGATGCCAAGGCTTGTATTCCTTGTTTTAATTTGTGGCCTTAAATAATGGGTAAAATAAGTGGTTTATATATATTTATAATTAGTAAAGACTGTAAACACAACAGAGGACAGCAAATAATAAATGCAACTTGTAGATATTAGAAATAGAGACAAGATGTAATTTAGGCCTCCATTCTGCAAACAATTATAGAGCTGTTTAATTTTAAGAGTGAGTGGTCTTTTAATTCCAGCAGTCTACTCCTATATCTAAAGTCACAAAAGGCATAGCACGGTGTTTTCTGGAGATTATTTATGCAACATGTTAAATCTATATATATAATGAAGTGTACTTTGAAAATTAGATTGCAATAAGGGAGACTACTTAAAATGCAAGAAAATTCAGACAAAAGTAGGTGTAGAAGTGACAGACTAAAGAAGTGCCCTACTTTAGCTTACCATGAAGCACAGGGGCAAGATTGGACTCCGTTTCACCCAACAGGACATTTGACACTTTCATTAAGTTCATGTGAAGACGTGGATGTGACAAGATGCTTAAGAAGCCTTTGCTAAATTATGTTGGCTTTTAAGAAAGAGGTAGAGCACTCCAGTGTTACATTGAATAATAATTCTAACCGGGCTTTTATAAGGTCTTTATCTGCTATTTATTTGCTTTCTAAGGTTGCCTTCGACAGAGAAGTCATAAGAAGCTTTCAGGAGCCCTTTCTAATGCATAGCAGTAATAAGAGCTGCAAGAGCCCCCCGATCAGCTCTTACTTCCCCGGGGTGGGGGCCACGGAGGTGCCCGGGGCATTGGGAGAGAGCGGGGTTGCGCGGTGCCAGCCCACTCACCCAGTGGGAGTCGCGATCCCAGTGGTGTCCTCCGGGCGCAGAGGAGCCCGGCCGCGCCCTCGCTAAAGTCCACGGGATGTGTGTTGCCTCTTACTGACAGAATAAGAAAACACTTAAATGAAATGTTCGGCCAGACAGAATAGGTAGGTAATAAAGGTGTTGCCAAAGCACTTTTTCCTTTCTGAAAATAATTCTGTTTGTACAATTAAACACACTTCAGGTATTAACTACTTTTGGTTTTACAAATTCATTACTTAAAAGCTGATTAAAGAGCATATTAAATGGCACTAATCCTTCCAGAAAGCCCTTTGGTAATTACTTTTTAAGAACATCACTGGTAGATTCCAGTCTGTTTATTCCTCTGAGCTCAGCACAGCAAAAAGCTTTTAGTATAGTGAAATGCTTGCACCTTTTCATGTTAGCTAAAAGAGGTAATAAAGATGTGTTCTAACAAAACAGATGAGAGACCTATTATGAAGTCTCAAGATATTTATTGCCTAAGAAAGGGGGAAATAAAACCCCTTTTAACACTTTTTAGGTGTTATTTCATTTTAAAATCAAGTTAGGATGACTACAAAGTATTGAAAGAAAAGAGAATGGGAGAGTTAGACCCATAAAAATTTGAAGTCAATGGGATGATTGTCACTGTTAGGATTTTTAAATGAGATCAACTTGTAATTTTTTTTCTTTAAGGAATATAGCAAAATATAGTTAAAACAACTGTATTTATACAACTGAATTTATACATGGTAACACCATGCTTCTTTAGGACACCATGCACTTGAGGACTGCCATGCACTTGAGGACTGCCAGGGATCAGTCATGGAAGGTTTAAAGGAAACCTCTACTAAGAGTTACTGAGGGAAAAGATTATTATGAAAAACAGTCATATCTCTGGTTGTGCTGGTGAGAAATTGCCAAGGAATATATTAATCAAATGTTTCACTTTCTCCACCCTACCATTAAAAGGAAAGGACTTTAGTTAGGGGAACAAGGTTTTGTGTTTAAGTAATAAAGAAAAAAAAAGAGCACACAAACTTTTGTTAAGAGAATTGTTTATACAAAAAAACCCACAAACCCACAACCACACACCCCAAAAATAAAGCAAAGCAAAGCAAAAACCCCACCCCAACCAACCAACCAAACATAAAACCAAAACCCACAAAGTAAGCGCAACAATGGGTACCAGTAATGAACTTGCAGTGCTTGAGTTCTAACTAGTTTATTTCCTTGGTTTGTGACCAGATATTCTATCCATCAGACAGTGAACAATGCCTGTGAAACAAACAGAAAACAGATAATAAACCTACCCCTGTGCCTGGACTATGAATAGTCAGATGCCCATTTACTTAACTCAGGTTTTGTGACGGCACAGACTTCTGAAAGGATGGAATTCATGGAAGGACTAAGGCTTTAGAATCTGATTTCATAGGAGCTTGTCAAGGCGGGGCTAAACATGTCTTTTGCCTTCTTAATGAAATAAGTGAGAAAAATAACTTCCTTTACTATTTCTGACTTGGAATTTGGTACCTGAGACACTAGGACATATTTTTTTCGAACTAAACAAGACCCATTCCCATTGCCCTCAGAATAAATGTGGTAATTTTCAAGACAAGTCAAAGAAATAAAACAGCTTTAAAAAGAGCTTTGCAGATAGTCTATTGCCTCTCAAAAATAAACACATAATCAAATAAGTAATAAATACATATTAATTACCTCATAGCTGTATGTAGTTAATTAGGTCTTTCAGTGCAGAGACATGGAGCTCTCTGGAGATCACATTGCCTGGGGAGGTGTGAGTTCTTTTTGGGAATAATGTTGTGAAATGTCAATTAAAATAGAAGGTTGTGCTTTGTGTCTAGACATAGGTATTTTGTGATTCTTTGATTCACAGGAATGAGGAAACCCGGGGTCCAGTTTAGACCCAGTTCTTCCTGGCTGCCTCATAATAAGAAGGTCAGCAGCTCTGGTTTGTGGCCAGGTAGAGTGAAAGTGAAGTTACTGTGCCTCAGGCTTTGAAGCAGGCATTAACTCTTCTTTGGATTTCCAGTTGCAGATATTAGGGGTCATCAGGGGAAGCTCTTGTAACTAGCAGATGGACTCCCTTTCCTTCTCCAAAACTTTGTGTTATCCGAAGGCAGGAGCTTCTGCAGAATGAAGAGACATAAGGTCATGGAAAGACTATAGGTGTCTGTAGACAAATCCAGTAATTCTGTTTTCTCCCTTATATAAGCAGCAAAGACTGTCTTAGCATCAGGCAAAACAGATGTTACAAGTTGATCAAAATTTTATGTAGAGAAAAATAAAATCTGTGTTTGGAAAATTATTTGGAAAAGAAACTACTGATGTCCTCCCCTTAAAAACCCCACCCTCTCTCCCCAGAAAACAACAACAACAAAAAAACAAAACAAAACAAAACAAAAAAAACCCTAAAAACAAACAAAAAACCAAAAACAAAACTTAAAAAACCCAACCAAACAAAAAAACACATGTACAGGTGATGTATAGAATGAAGTCACTCTCAGAAAAAAAGACAAAGACAGTTTAATTCTTCTTTAAGATAATCAAGGACAGTACTAACCTGGTAAATTCATCATCCATTCAGTCACAGAAGAATAGCCTGAGCACAGCATTCTAAGCATATAAGTCAAAATTCATTTTCCACTGCCTTCAAATACACTGTTGAGTAAGTAACTTAGGCCCATAGGAGGAGTCAGGTACCTTAAATTGTTCCTAATCCCAAGACTACTGTTACCAAAATCCTGCCTGAGTTTAGGTTGCTGGAGATCCCTAGTGCACATTTTACACTGCTTGGAGCAACATGCTAAGAATAGCTACTTATTTTATAAGCAGTTAATTCACCAAGCAGGGATTCAGAGATTCTTAAAGAATATAGATACTTGTAGACAAACATCTGCAGCCAACATCTGGGAAATTTGCAGTGGCTTTCTTAGCCATTTCACTATATCTGTCACTACTCCCTTCACTGATTTCCTCATTTGGTTACTGTAAATCTACTTCAATGTAATGTAAACTCTAATGCATATATAATAACTTACTCTCTCTTAATAAGGAATGCTTTCACACTACTTGTTATCACTTCCGGATGAAGAAGGAAAAGTACTAGCTGCTTCCAACACGACCATCAGAATAGTCTTATGGATTATTGACAGACTTAGGGAAAATCCTCTCAGCACTAACAGAGAGCAAGAAGTCTGGATTGGTGGCGTTTCCAGGATGATGGTTTTGGAGAATGCACAAGTTAATACCTTTTTCAGAAGATATAAACAGTCTTCACTGCATATTGTTTATAACGTCTCTCCACTGAGACAGTATGAGCTCAGCATATACTTCATGAATAGCTTTGTTATAAGGGAACTTCTGTTCACACCTTAGGAAGCAACTAATGAACAGTTTGAGGCCATATCCCTTGATTTGAGTTGTATGTACAGATTCCTTTAGTAACTATTTTGTGTTTTCTGTGAAAGCCTTCTTGACTTGCTGGAGACAGATTTTAACAGTGCGCAGATGTTCCAGGAATCCATCCTCTCCCTTCACATCATCATGGTTGTATTAGTCTTCTCTATGTGATTGTTTGGGTTTTATTTTATGTAATCTCTGGATTCCTGTTGATGGTTTTTTGCATATCATTATTGTTTGCTATTATGTGATGTTTGCAAATCTTGCAGAAAAATCAGAAGCATTGGGTGTCACTGACCAATGAGATTCTTGTGAAGTTCAGATCCTGGCATATACATGACATAACTACACATGACAAGGTCACTGATAACTCTTCATTGCTTGCATTGCCTACTGCAGGGCAATCTGCCATGTGTCACCCATGCACTTTGTTCCATTACAGTTTGGATTTTGCATTCTCCCACTTCTTGAGAGCTGTACTCAGATCTGCTGACCTGAGTACATGGGCTTTGGATCAGTGTCATCCCCTATATTTTACTGCTTTTTTTGTTCTGTCATTCATTCTTATGCCAGTGTGAAACAAAACCATTGTTCTTTGATGCATTCTTTTCTGAGATCTTTCATTGTATGCTTGGTAACCACTGTGACACTCTAGGATGTCTTGGGACTCTATCTTCATTTGCTTACAAAGCATCTACTAGGTGATAATTTGTGTTTAAGTTCCCAATTGACTCTGACTGATTTGTGTTCTCCCGCGGGGCATGGAGGCCTGTTGTCTCAGCAAGTCAGGTTTGTTACACTTCTTTCCAAGATCAAAAGAGCCTCTGCCTGAATTTGTAAGCGAGACTCAGTGCACACCAGTAGAAATGATGATAGGGAAGTGTAAAGAAGAAATGAGAAACTCTTGGTCAGAGTGGTGTTAGGTCACAGCACAACCAGAGCAACCAGTTGATAGGCTTTAGAAGCAATACAGGCATCTTTGCCTTTGACCTTTTTTGCCCTCCATTCAGTGCACTTCCTAGAAAATGGAGTATTAATCTGCTGCTATCTTGCGATTCCTGTAACTTTTAACAATTAAAAGATAAAGTACAGATCTCCTAGTTCTGTTGATTGCTTGACTAGGAATAATTTTTCATAAATCTGTGTATGCTACTGATTTAGCATTTCTGCTTGTGATGGGCCTCAGCTTATCTCAAACATGTGATGCAAGCTTTTGTGCTAACTTCCAAGTCCTATGGAGCTACTGCTTTATCCTGCCTTTTTAAACAAAACTCCATCTCCTGGCTTTATCCATAATAGGGACTAACTTCCTGAGATATGGCTACCTCTGGAGTATGAACTTTTCTACATTCTGCCGTTCTCAGCACTCTCAACAGATAAACAAAATATTTTATTTTGCGGATATTTTCTGCTTTATAGAGCTGTAAGAATGCTTGTCTCCAGAAGGCATGCTTTGATGTGTATCTCTGTAATTAGTAATGCTGTTAGTGAGTTGCTCCTTATCCTTGCAGTAGCATCTTAGTAAAGTGAATTGCAGCTTGTGGTGGTTTCTTTGTGATGGTTAATGATGATGAGACCCAGTAACCCATCCCTTTCCAGAGAACATGAACTTGGGTTTTCACGCAGTGCTAATACTGCTCCAGAGAGTGCAATTCTAGGTGCCCTGTATATTGGGAACATTTTCCCTCTCATCAAAGATCTGAAATTGTATGATATTTTCTGAAAATCATCTGAAAATCCTAAAGGTATAAAAATCCTCGATTAGGTCCATCAGTGACTTCACCACTGGATGCATTGCTGCTTTCTAAGTTCTTAATATGACATTAAGAAATAATGAAGTTTGGTTTTCATACTCTTAATATAGGTAATTTTTTTCCTGTCTTTGTTTGGCATTCCACAATATGGAGTCCTAACATCTTAGCTGAGACATTTGCAGTCAGTCGGTCTCTGTCTTGAGTTTCTTTATCCTTGCTTGTTCTCTAGGTATAACTTCAAATTGGAATTCGAGGAAGGAAAGTTGGGTCCTTTTGATTGAAAAAAATTTGTGTTATTTTCTCAGATAGATTAAGAAATCATCTCATTTCAAACCAGTAATATTTGATAATGTCATCAGTTCCAGACTGGTCCATACTATTTTATTCTTACATAGATGATGTATTTATACCATATACTTTATAATCTTCTAGAATATGAACTGCTTCTGACAGAAAGTCAGGAATAACAAATACAGTGAAACTTTTGAATCATGGAGTAAAATATTTTCCAGTTCCAGAGGAAAGCAACAGAAGTACGAATACAGAGGTATATGAAACTGTCACATACAGCAGTAACAATTCCATTTTCCATATGGGATATGCTTCCAGGACTTTACTCTCTCTGGTGCTGGCTGTGGTTTCCAGATGGAACCTTATTTTTAAATTATTATTATTGTTATTAGTATTATTTAATATATTTTTCTGGTTTTGTTGTTTCACTTAATGTAAAATTACTTATTCCAGAAAAGAAAATATATCTCTTTTGCTCTGTGGAAAACATAACAGTTCACATTTTCTTTAAGTTTGGAAACACTGAGCTGTTACTTGAACTCGTTTAATAAAGGTGAATTTCTGATACTGGCAGAGAATAACTCTGAGGAAATGTCTTTCTCTCTGCAGTAAGGATTTAAATTGCCCAAGATACTCAACACTTTGAAAGTACAATTAACGTTTCATTTTTCAGATTTCCATTTGTGCAAATATGAGAAAATGAAGGAATTCTTTTTCCTGGTTGGTTCCTTTGCAGAATTTTGCTGCCTCTTTGCTTCAACTTGTTCTTGTAGCTCTGTTTGCCCTTGTAACTTAAAACCAAAAGGGAAGTGAATAGTTTGAAAGAAAGATATTTGCTTAACAGCTAGTGGCTCCAGCTAAAAAATCTGCAGCGTCCCATTGCTCTCACATGCTGAGTGAGTCAGCCTGAGGTTTGATTGCAAAGCTTATAAAGGATTGTGTATTTCTTACTTTAAGTAGATACTTTTTTTGAGACTTCTGCGGTGATTTTGGTAATGTTTGGGTGCTTTATTCTACATTTTTCTAAGAAAATGAAGTTTAGAGGATTGAGCAGTTACTCTGTATTTTCTTCTGTCAGGTCATCAAGGGTTATANTCAGGTTTTGGGTATTTTCCCATTTTCTATAACTCCACTGCAGTTGCCATAGGAACAAAGAGTATGTTAATGTAGTCCAATTAAAAATATTTTAACCAGTTTCTTTTTTCTAAATTATTTTTATGGTAATAAATTTCAGGTCCATTTGTTATAAATCTTCTATTATTGCTGCCATAACAGAATAAATCTGAATTGTTCTAGTGTCAACAGTTTTCGGGCCTGTTGTGGAAGACACCTATCCACAATGAAAGTCTGAGATTTGTAATTTTTTCATCCAAAAGAGACCCCCAGGGGGGTTTTAGAGCAGATTTTTGACTGTTTGAAGTATCTAGTTTGGATGTGATTCAAAGCTACACTCCGAAAGTAGAAGCCTAACTTTGTTACTGTTAATGTAACACCTTTAAAAGCTTATTCAAATCACCTACAGTAACCTCCCTTCTCATACAAGGATCATACCCGTACAGTGCAAAATTCCTCACCCCAGCGGAGGTACCTAGGTGTTCACACCTATACCTGAACGTGTATTAACCCACTGAACTTTGTGTTTCATGGGCTT
>VYZQ01045620.1:7646-22875 GCA_013400655.1 Mystacornis crossleyi | reverse complement strand
GCAAGATTCCTATTTTGCGTTTTCTCTTCATAACAGTTTGCATTTGCCGTATAACACTTCATTAAAGACAGGGAAAAGGAGAGAAATGCAGATGCCCAGATTTTCCAAACTGCTCTAGCCACTATGAATCGCCCCATAAAACTTCCAGATCCTTTTCCTTGGGGAACAGTGCAGGTGGTGGTGGGTTGCAGGAGTTGCTCCTATGCTAAGCTCCTGCCAGCCACCAGCAGAGAGGGTGGAGAGGGAGGGAGAAGGGCTGTGGGTGTCTGGCTGCGGCCCTGTGTGGGTTTTGGCAGCTGGTGAGAGGCAGGGCTGCTCAGAGTGAGCTGAGGGGAAATAGCCAGGATCTGGAAACCTTCAGTTTTCCTAGAATTTCTCTCTAACATTTTCGAAAATGAGGAATTCCTGAGAATAATAGAGAAGGGTGGGAGGTGGGAGAAAGAGGACTAGAAATGGAGTGAAATCCCTGAGCATCATTCATTCACTAATGATGAAAGGGAGGGGGAAAAGGGAAAAGACAGGAATGCAAAGTTTTAAACAGTTGAAGTGTTGGTATTTTCAGTTCGAAAAACCTTGAATTATCTTAAAAAATTGTTGGGATTTGCTTTGCAATTTTCTTGTAAAAATAATAACTAGACATTTAATAACTATTCCTTTTGCACTCCACTGATTCTCTCAGGTTGGATAAAGGTATGTGAGGGTATTTTTTTTCCCCTATACATAAATTAATATATTTTAAGACCAAAAGGGACTGTTCATCTGACCTCATACATAACAAAGGCAACTCGTTTGCTGTATATTAATTACTGATTCAACTGCAGGTACAACAAAGAAATCTTCCCACTTCAAACCATTGTCTCCCTGTTTAAATGTCAATGAGCTCTATTGTCCTTTTTTTGCAACCATCACTTAGGGAAGTCTAACTTGCCAGGGGTTCTGATCCAGTCGAAGACCCCTCCTCTTGGTTCCCCTCCTCCAGTCCAGGGAGAACAGTGGGTTAGTCTTCCTGATTAAGTACGTGACTTAACTTTTGATCATGACAAAAGTCATATTATAACCTAAGCAAATGACCTAAAACTATGCTAGCAAAGCAGCCTTTTGGGTTTTTTCACCATTCCTCTCACAAAAGTGCCAAAAGCAAACTGTAGTGATATCTGAGTTGGGTTTTTATATCATTTAATTAATTAATTAAAATATATATTTAAATTAGGGTCAAAGATTGTCCTTGTGGGACTTTACTCAAAAATTACTCCATATTTATAGTTGCATTTCAAGAGCTGCTGGTTTCTAATCTGTGCTGTGTGCTCTATTGAATTTACGACATTCTTGTTTACTGCTCATGCCATTGTGTGGTGTCCTGTCAAATAATATTTGATTTATTTGCATTGTTACCTTTATAAAATCCGTGATTTCACTCGCTATTAGATACTTCATTGCTGTTGTAGACAAACTGACTCTTGGCATTTTTTTTTTCTCTAGAGAGAAGAGAAAGCAGAGGTAACAGGCTGGAGCTGGGACAAGGCAAGACCCTGGGAAGGATACAAAGAAAAGGATCTGACTGAGAGCACTATGGGCAATGAAAGGCTTTAACAGGACTCAGTTGAAGCAGAGCCCCAAGTTAACAGTGTGACTCTCTGGGAAGCACAAGAGAGGAAGCACTGTGGTCCTGGTAGGACTGTGGAGGCAGCAACTCCACCTGACAGTCAGGGTTGAACACCTCCGACACTGGCATATGTGAATAATTCCTATGAATATAAAAGAGATGTCTATGTGATTCCTCATCTTTCTCTCCTGTGTGCAGTCTGGCTTCCTCTAATGACACCACAATAAATGTATTACAGAAGAACCATAAGATTTCTCCCTTTTCATATTACCTGTACACTCTCACATGTACCAGATAGTTATTTTCTACATGTACAGGATATTCAGGTAGTAGACTCAATTTGTGCTCTTGGGACAGCAGATGTTATTAGTTTCTCCAGTAAGGCATTCCTCTTCCAGACTAGAAAAAACATAAGAAATCAGGAATGACAGTTATGTTGTATTACAGTCAACACCCCTAATTTAATGAACTTTTGATAATAGTCTCAATAAGGTTGTCTGCTGCTTTGTTGAAAATTACATCTTGCAAAATCCCTACTAACAGCAACTAAACAGAGATCATCCACACTAATACTTTCATTAAGGGGAAATTCTGATATAAATCTTTTGTATTCAACCACTAACCTCAAATGAATACAGCACACTGGAAAAAAATCTAACAATTTTCTTTGAGTGGGTTACTTCAGCTGGCCTCACTGATGCCTTCAATATATATTCTCTGCTCAGTTTACCAACAAGAAACTTTTAGACAAGGTTTTTGTTTGTTTTTTTTTTGTTTGTTTGTTTTTTCTGTGAACACAAGAGTGATCAGAGGCCAAAGCAGCAGGGCATTGAAGTTTTTCTCACTTTGATTTGCTTCATCTAGAAGAGAAGACATCCAGTAGTGTGCCAGTCTAAGGCACTTTCCAAGCTGTGCACCTTAAAAACTAGCACTGGCCTCTCAAACAAGACAATACATCCTAGGATGTGTTTGGGAGAGAGAGAGGAGGAAAAAGGTGAGGGAAATGAGATACTGTCCTAGAACTGTGGGAAGCCTGATGAGAAAATAAAGGGATTTTCGTAACAAATGGACCAGGACTCCAAAGCATTTAAAAAAAGACAGCTACAAAGAATAAGGAATAAACACATTCATTCTATCAGTGTGCAGTCAATATTAAAAGGTTTATAATTCTGAAAATGTGGTTGTGGTTTTTTTTTATTTTTTCCACCCAACTCCCTTTTTTAAAAAGAGGAAGAAGATATTGTTCTTCCAGTTTAGAGTTAATGAAATAATACTTTTCCCCACACGTATACACAAGCGTGAAAGGCAAATCATGCAGGTATTTCACGGGTTGCCCTCCAGGTGGGAACGACTGCGGGAAAACGCCTGGGCTGCTATTCTGAGAAGATCCTCAGAGTCAGCATGTGGTTGGTTCAGCATCAGACATACTGTGTCGGGCAGTCATGACATCCTCACAGGGCAAGACCAATTCCTTGGACCTTCTCTGGCTATAGGCAGCAGCTATGAGTATGTGCACCAGGTGTATGTTAAGTGCAATCTCACTGAGTGCACATATTCATAAAAGATGTTGCTGGCATCCTTAAGCTCCTTTAGGTTTTATAGTTAATTTCTGTTTTACTTACACTCTGTTGTATTTCCTTTCCATTCCCTTGGTGGGTAAATAGGATTTTGCTTTCATGATCACTCTTACAGAGCCTCTTTACCAGGTGACTCAGCAGTACAAATAGGATATGGATTAGTTATGTGCAAACAATCACATCTATGCTGAATTACCCAGAGCACACAACAAACAAAATATGTTGACTTTATGCTTCTATCCGGACTTTCTGGCATCTGTAGGTGCTGCAAAATGCTACCTGATCTGGCACAAAGTTAGAGTAGAGTGACAAACAATACCTGATTCTGCATAAAGCCTGATAGCATAACGAGAACCCAAGTTTTAGTTTGGTTTTGTTTCAACAAATTTGCAGTAGATTGAGTTCAGGCTATGTTAGAGGGCTTTTTTATTCTGTAGCCAAGATATTTTTAGAATGTGGTACTAAAACCCCTAATCTGGATTTACTGTATCATCAAACAACAACTTGAGTTTAATGGGAAGAAGGGTTGTTGAGAAAATGTATTCCAAGTCAATAGAGCAAAGTCACTTGAAAAACATGATTCTCATATTGGTTTGTCTGCTTTGAAAAATGACTCTTAAGAGTCAGCTGAAAGAGCAGAAAATTGTTGATTCTGGCTTTCTGATTCAAAAATAAGATTATTATTTATTCAGCATTATTTAAAGCTATCTGCTTTTAATATAAGCTGTTCACAAACATACCCCAACTATGACTTTATACCTACAAATCAGAGTCTGTGGCATATTCTGCTTTCTTGAATTAACCTCTGCATTGGTGGGCATTACATGGAAAATGGCACTGACAGTTCATGTCATCTGGCCTAATCTTCTCCCTCCCTATCTCTCACAAAATGAAGATTTGGCACACTACTTCATGTTAATTGCCTTGAATTATAATCTGCTCTCCATTTTATTTCTCTAAAATATCAGCGTTCGATATTTTCAAATATATCACTGTGCTTGATATACTCTAAAAGAGGACAGCACTCTGTTGAAGAAAGTGGGCAGTTATTTATAAATGAGGCACCAAAGCTCTCAACTGTTTTGCGTCCAAAGTGTAGAATGAAATCCAAAAGTTTCAGTTAATTTCCCCTGACAGGCCTGGGGAAACGGATACTTCACATGGAACCCCAGATCCTTCTACTGTGCAGAGACCTGCTCAGGGTCACTAGAGAAGTCAGACATATATATTAAGCTGACATACACTGAGGTGCTCAATGAATGTCTGTCAAAAAGTACTTCTGTCTATTTGAGATCTGCCACTTGCTCCCCTTCCCCCTGCAGTGGAAACTTGAAACCATTCCCTTAAGTAATTGAGCGGGATTCAGCTTTTCTTGTGAAAGTTATTGACTGGACAAGGACCTTTTTACATAAAAGCCTGGGGATTATAGCAGTTGCAAAGGAAGCACTTAATTAATTTTCCTTCTCACCCTGAAAGAATTCATATGCATATCTGCCACCTCCTTCCCAGGGAAATGTGAACCCCCCAAGCCACACACTGACAGAGGATGAAGAGCAGAGCAGCAGGAAGGCACACAAGGGGCTCACAGACCCTTCTTGTGGAGCTGGAGCACACAATTTCACAAGCCAGTGAGCCATACAAACCTGGCTTTAGAGTCTGATGGTTAGTCAGTCATATGGAAAGAGGCATCCTGGGTTTTGACTCATCTATTTTATACTAAATAACAAGATTTAGACTGTCTGTATGTGGATTTGTGCATCCACCTCTCTCTCCCCACTTTCTAGCCACAGTGGTGACGACTGCAATGTTCACAGCTTAGTTTCAGCACCAACGCTGCAGGTTCATTTCAACTGCAGGTATATATGCTTGTTGCATGGAGTCCAGCATCAACACAGGACCTAAATTTATGCTTCCCTGAACTGCAGCTAAACTTATGCTTCTCTGGACCTTCAAGGACCCAGCTGCAAAGGAATTTCATCTAGAGTATCACTTTTGCTCTGTCCTGTGATCAAGGATGCTCATCTTGCGAATGTCCTCCCTCAAGTACACCAGTCACCTGAATTCTACAAAGGATGCTTCTGCAGCAGGTTCTGGGATACAGAACCTTGGATTTATATGTCACCAAATATTTTATGTGCTTGAATCTAGATCTGAAAAACAGTCTCTATGAAATTCAGTGCTAATCACTGAGTGTAGGATTGTTCATATTTATATTAAATAGAAAATATCAAAGCAGGTAAGAGGATTCTCTCTATTTTTTGGGTTTTTTTGTCCTTTACATAGCACAGACGATACCTGTGACAGTACAAAAAAACCAAAGTTATGCTGCTCCCTCTGTAAGGAGAAGTCAAAGGTGGACAATTGTCATACAGACCTTGCATTAGTGGGACGATGTGGCTGCATTCAGACATGATAGGTAAAACAAAAGAAATGGGATTCTGATGACACTGGTGTTTCAGGATTAATCAAACCTTTGTCACTTTGCAAAATATCCTGCCCATATTTCAAGCATGAGGCATCTACCAAATTCAGGAATTTTCTTTTACATTTTAGAAAGATTACTGTAATGGTCCCAGTTGTTGTGTGTCATTTTTATTGATCACAGTTTTCCATAAGTGTAGTTATGTCTCAGAAGTATGACTGGTTTGTCTGTATAAATCCTGCCAACAGGTTATCTATTCTAATCTCACTTTTGCCATTAATTTGTGTTGTGGATCTGAGTTCATAATTTAAATTTGGTTACTGATCTCACTTGAATTGGAGCTCTGCCACTGAATTCAATGGAGATAACTTAGGCCTTTATCCATTTCATCTCCTTGTTTCTATATTAGCAAGAACAGATGAAAAACTCTTGTGCCAGATGCTAAAACAGCAGTCAGGTTAGAACAGGTATTATGTAGCTGAATCTTGAAATGCATAGGTGTTTTATATTAAACTATCACTGTCTAGTGAGCAAAAGTGGCACTGGAAGTTGGGGATAGAAGCCCAGCCCTGCCCCTCCAAACCAAGGGTCCAGCTTCAAACATGGGCTGCAGCAGGGACATGTCCAGTCTACTCTCTTTCTAGCCTTGTCACTCCTGCCTTCACATCCCAGATGTGATCTTCTCCAAGTTACCCTGTTGCTTGGTACCTTCCACTGGTATGCTGGAGGTGCTCATTTACTCCATTGGGATAACTCAGATTTCAGTTCTCTCACTTCCTGAGAGAACTTCCTGGTGAATATTCTAGCCACTATGCAATTATGCACTCTATGCTACCACAGGATCACACGGGGTTAGTTGTTGTCCTGGCCACAATTAACATTTGAGCCTTCTCCAGAGACTTCTAACTGAGTTCGAGTACCAATCCNACCTCCTCAACCCCCAACACTCACCCATTAAATGAGAGGAATAGGTGAGAGATAAGCATCCATTTTCCACTTCTAAGTGTACATGGGAGACTAGAAGTAAATACTGCAGAAGTTTTTAAGCTAAAAGTGTGTCACCTAATGAATTTACGTTGTTTAAAGGAAACAACCCTGAAAATTAGGACAGACTGTACTTTCTCTGAGACTGTGGCAAAACTGGGACATCCATTTCCCATTTTAGATGGAACTTGTTCTGAAAAAATATGTCCAAGAGAACTGGTGGGAAAAATTACCAATATTATATTTTTTCCTCCAAGATTTACAAATGTATGTTACCTGTGATAGTATAATAGCTTAATATTGTTACTTCAGATTTCTTCTAGGTTTTACATTTTTGTACATTTATGGATTTAATTCACTGGCTGCATCCTTACAAAAGAGGAGATAGTAATGCGTAGACAGGAACTCTCATCCAATTTTCCTCAGCCTTTAAGTGTTTCTGTACAATATGTATTAAATAGAGATAACTTGTTTCAGATTGAGGTCTTGGAAACCTGGAAACTTCCAAAACTAATATCCTGATGATGAGGAACATCAGCAAATGAAAAAAAAAACCCAGAAACAAACAAAACCCTCACAAAACACAACACATCGCCCCTCCCCCCCAAAAGTTGTCTTTCCAACACTTTTCTACATATTATGTTCCCAGATCACTGGAGTGAGAGTTTAATGCAAATTCCTCAGACAGGTAAACAAGCCTGGGAAAACACCGCCCTCTGGGAAAGGTGCCCTCCTTCATAAAGCCAGATAAACACAGAAATGTTTTTAATGAGATAGGCGGGAAACAGGACCCCAGCCTGAAGCGGAATGGAGAGGACAGGCAAAGAGAGTAGAGCTGTTTAATGAATTTGTGTTTACAGCTACTGACACACCTAACAGTAAACTGAAGATATGTCCAATTTGCTCTCTCATGGCTTGTGTTCCTGTTTCTCTTTGTCCTAAAATTAGAGATACTCTCCAGCATGAAAGCTGGATGATGGCCAATCCATTATGTCAAGGTCTCTGGGAGAGAACAGGAGTATTTCTACTGAACTTGGTCAGAAGTATCAGATGATGAACACAAACAATGAGAATCTGGTTTGAACAGAAACAGCCATTTTAGCATGCAGCAGAGGAGTGGAGAGGACAGGCAGGAGTCACAATTTAACCAGCTGCAGTAAGAACTGGTAGAAGCTGTCCTCTGATCCAAGTCCACGTTTTCTGTTTGCCCTTCTGTAATTCATACAGCTTTTGGATATCTGCTAGCTTATGTAATACATAGAAGTCACAGTGTGGCTTGTCTGAAGGAATAATATTTGAAAAATTCTAATCTGAATTCCCCATTACTTTTGGCAGATGAGAGTTACTGTCTTAGCTGAGCATTCCTCAGTGCCTTCTAAATCACCATGTCTTTGTATAATATGTACGATTAAGTACTTTTTAAACAGCTTTATGTTTAATAACATGCTAAAAAAAGGAGTTTTGATTAATTAATTTTTTTTCTAGGATCATAATGTATTTTCCTACCTAGTTTAGAATATATTTTGTTTCCTATGATGCATTCGGTCGAAGCATTGCTATCTCTGTAGAGAAGTATTGTGAAGTTACAAGCTAGTGGCTGCATTCATTTTACAGTAATATAAGCTGCTGCCATCCAGTTCACATGGCCTTTACAACTTTGCCTAGTTCTCTCTCTTATGTGAAAGACCTAAGTGAAGTCCATTGAATTTATGATGATGGATCAGTATAGTCTGGTGTTATTAAATCTTTAGCAGGAGAATATAAATTAAGTTACAGGGAGTATTGTGACAACCCTAGCCAGTCCTCTTTTTTTTTTTTTTTTTTTTTTTTTTTTTTTTTTTTTTTAATAGGGCATAAATGACTTTACAATATTTTCCAAAATCCTTACAAAGTTTCTTCTGTGAACCTAGAGGATCAGCTCCTTCAACATCACTCATGAAGTCCTTACAGCAATACCTTGGTTAAGAGACACCAACTAACCGTACTGATTTCAGCTGGTTCAGATGTTGCTGTGTGCAGTGCTTTACTGGTTGGGACACAAGATTCCAGAGTGCAAAAATAAGTCTTGCATAGCAGCAGTGGTCACATGCAGTGCTAGGAAATGTTCAGTCCACTGTGGGCACTGAGTCAAAGAGCTTAGACACAAGGCTATGTTGAGATTTTTCTCCACAGCTGTCAGCTTGAAAGGTAGTAGCTTGTCCCGAGGAGTAAGAATCTAGCACTCAAATGATAGGATAGGAAGTTTCATTCAGCATGATTGCTCTTTGTTATTCAGTCTTGGCTAGGAAGGTAGTAGAACAGAGGTTATTTGGTATAAAGTCTTCAAGTATGATTCTTGTAACATAAAGCTAACACTGAAATACTGTGATCTCCACACCTATGCAGACTTCATGAGAATGCAACCATATGGGGTGGCCTCTTCACAGATCTGGTAAATTTGTTGGCAAGACTGAAGCACTAGTTCCTGTAAACTTCCTGCTTAAATGTTAGTCTTTGGTTAATAAGAGCAGTGTACAGAATGTGCTCAGTGGGGCAATCAGCTCAGTAACCAGTGGCAAAGCTCCCAGATAAGAAAAAGATCAATGCTAATTTTTTGTGGGAAAGTGTCATGCTGCTTGAGACCTACTGTAGTTCTGCCCACACTTAGTAATAAGAAAGCAAGATAGTAAAATGTCATGATAATAGGTTCTCAGAACCAGCAATGAAGCAAAAACACCTGCATCTTCCCGTTCCCTGCCCTTAAATCAATTATCAAAAAGCCAATCCCTTCCTAATGATTTAACAATGTTTGAACCCAAAGCAGTCAATGAGAATTTTGTCTCTGACTTGTAACAGGCTCCAGGGAGGGCCTTCTCTATTCAGTATTATTTAAAATACTGTGGACATATGTGCGATAAAAATGCTAGAGGGAGAATTATGTATTGGAATCACTAGAAGTATTCCAGCTGCCTTCGGTGGAAAGAAATTTATCTGAATGTGGCCTGGAAATGAAGTTCAAGAAAAATGCTCAAACTTGAGATATTCCTTGTGATTTCAATATTTTGTTTTATTGTCAGAAGGAAATAATTTTTTATGTGATTCCCACAGAAGCTCAGATATTTGACGTGATATAATTAGGCACATAATATTGGAAAAACCAACAGTGGGTCAGAGTGAAGCACCTTGTTTCTCCCTGAGGAGAGCAGTTCATGCCTTGGGAAAAGGCATTGTGACATGATACTTCACCTGCCTGTTTTTTTCCAGCCGTCTGCTGTCCATAGATTTCCTGAAATCACACCTGTATCTTTGTAATTTAGGGTCATGGATACATTATTTTACTATATACCTTTTATATTACTTTTTAATCATTTTTTTAAATACTTCATATTTTGATATCTCTACTGTTCTTTACAGTGAATTCTATGACTTAAGTAGTTACATACAGTGCACGCACACCTCTTTCTTTTTCCTTGCACACTAGTGCTTGATAACTTCATTTGTTGCCCCTAAGTTTTGTCTATAAACATCTGAATAACTACATTCTGTTCATCTTTTCTGACTTATGATTTTCACCAGTGACTTCTAGCATAATCTATTCAGTCTTCTCAGTTCCAAATCTACAAGTTTTAGTCAACCTGTGCTGATATGGAAGGAAATCTGTACTTTTGATTATGATTGTTGCCTTTGTACCTGTTCTTATGCCACTATATTCTTTTGACACAAATAAGGAAATAATAATCAAAATGGCAACCTGTCAGATTTATAAGAATCACATAACAATAATAATAATTTTGCTTTTGTACTTTATTCTAAGACTTTAGAATAAAGTCTTAGTAAGAATTTTTCTATAGTAGTAATATTTAGTTTTCAGCCCTCCACTGTATAGATCTCATTAGAAGTGGTTTTGTTTATGATCCTGCATTTATAAGCATTTTATTTCTCCTGACGGTTCATTATCCAGCCAGCAAATAATATGAATATTCATTTTTAAAACTCCGAATTAACAGGAACTGTAAAATCATCTTCCTTTTCTAAATAATTTATTATTATACTGAACAATGCAAGCCTTAGCACAGATCCTGGGCATCTCCTTTTCTTGTAAAATCAGCTGTTTTTTTCTACTCTGCTTGTATACTTGGATCAGACCTGAATTTTTGAGGTTACATGCTATGATTCCTGCTTTTTCTCTTGGAGATGAATGCTGTAAAACTGTTTTAAAATCTACACTTACTACATAACCTGTATTTCCTACATCTACCTGCTCTTGAGTAGCTTTAAAAACCGGTGGTAAATTTGTGAGGTGCAACTTTCTTCTGCAACAATTCTGTCCATTTTTCTTTATAAAATATTTATCACTTTTTGATTGATGACTGGTATTTTATGAGGGCTTCTACTAGTTTTTCTAATATGAATGAAAGATTTCAGTCTGAAGTTCCTTAATCCTTTTCGGAAGGTATTTAAAAATCCTTGTCACAATGACTACTTCTCATTACTCTGTTGTTGAGATCATTTCAAATGGTCTTCCCATTTGATAAAGAAATTCCAACTTCCATTCTGAAAACATAGACCTGTCACTAATTGTGCTATGTAGTTAAAAAAAAAAAGGATGCAGCTTTCTAGATCTCCTCTGTGTAGTAGAAACAATCACAAAATTCTGCTTTACTTAGAACAGTTACCTTGTGCCACTGAACAACCTCTGAGCAGCTTTTCCTTCACAGAAGAAACAGGCAGGTGTTAGTAATGCAGTTAGTCATTACAGTCACATCCTTGCAATCTGCGAACCAAGGCAAGCTCAGAACGCAGCTGAATCAATGACTTCCCCTCTGTTTACAGTGGACAGGAATTAAGGACTTACTTAATTGTACTGGGAGTTGGATACCTACATATTCACAGAATGTGCTCAGAAGGATTGAAGTTCAGCCTTCAGGCAGGAAAGATTTTTATTTGCTACATTTATTGCCACCGATTTCTGTTTCATCTCTGAGTAAGACCTGGAGAGGTTTGGTTCACTGATTCTCATGAAAAGCAAACCAATTTCAGGATCACAGTGTTAGGATTAGTCTTTGGATTTATAGGACCTGAAGCCTTGGGCATCTCTGTCCAAAATTCTATATATATCTACAGCTTGGGATTTTCTTTTGTGGCTGTGTTTTTATGTTTAACTGTTCCCCCTCCACATTGCTTTGATTTTAGAAAGCACTAGTTCTGTGGCCAGTAATCTTCTGCCTTACTGAGGTGTGTATGTTCCCATCAGCTTCTTAGGAAAATTTAACTTCATAAGTAAATTTTTCTGGCCAAGGCAGCTCTGAAAGTCTAACAGTGTAGAGCTCTGCCATCAGGAAAACAGTGTTTGGAACTGAAAAAGTTTTTGCTGGGCTGATGGAAACTTGGCACATTGTATGATAACTTAATGAATGCTGGTGGAAAACAGACCCTAAAACTCCTGGCAGCAGAAAGTAAGCCGGGACTGGAGGTTTAGTAAACAAGCTGCTCACGCACAACCCCCAAAGGGTGGGACTACTGTTGGTCACTGCAACTTCAGCTGCTGGGTGTTAAGGGGCAAAGGACTAAGGCAGAAAGGAGCTGCACTGGCGAGGTCTCCCAGGTCTCTCCCTACTCCCACCCTTCCTGAAACCGTGTGCCGGAGGATAGCTGTCATACAAGCACTGTCCTCTAAGGTGGTGAGACCCTGCTTTAGGCTATTTTATCATTGGGGTAGAAAATAAGTTGTGTGGCTTTGTGTTTGCAAAGTCTAAAATACATAGCCTCAAAGGGCCTCCTTGGCTGTCACTTAACTCTGCAGAGGTTGATTATTATAAGAACTGAAGTTTTTATCAGTTAAATTTCTTCCATGTCCAGGTTTGCAACTGCTCATACATTGGAGCTGCCAAAACATCATCACGTGACTGCCTTTAGCTTAGGTTTCAAGCATATTTGAGGTATATAAATCAGACATCGTTCTGCCTGCCTGGCTGGCAGGGCCTTAACCAGCCAGCAGACTCAGATCAAATCTTAATTTCTGCTCTTCATTTAAAGTGAGACCAGATGACATAATACCCCTTTTACTTTTGCGGTTACAGCATTACAGCATTATCCTGTAGTTAATTTCCTTCTCTGCTTGAGTGCTTATCTCAGCAAGTGGATGATGAGGTACTCATTCTGATGGAGAGCTGTGTCAAACAACGGCTGTCTGGGGCATGTTTTGAGACAGCAGGAAGAGGCTTGTGTTCAAATGAAACAGGGAATGTTCACTGGGGAGGTGGGGAGAGCCTGGGCTCTTGATCTTTCCTATCCTGGGTGAACAAGCTCTAGATGACAAGAATTAGATTATGATAAGTGGTTTAGTATCCTGCTTTAGATTTCACTGCAGAGGGAAGGACAAGTTAGCATGCTCTGAAATGCTCAGTAATCTGAAAACTGGACATCCAAAATGTGCAGATGCACATAACCCTGTGCAGGAAAAGTATTAAAACTCTGTCTTCCAGTCTGAAGTGAGATATTTAATCATTACACTGTAGAATAAGAGAGGGGTAACACACTCCTCTTCCTGTGTTTTGTGAGAAAGGGATTGTTTAGGGACCTGCTATCAAGGACAGATGCTTTCTGCTGGCTCCAGGGGTGCCCGTTCTGGCTCACAGCAGCTGCTCATGCTTACCTTCTTCAGGCTGTCAGCACAAACACACTAAATTGCTTTAGGCGCAACAAAAGAGATCAGCTCTCACAGTGCAGATTGTTGGCATCAACTTGGCTGAATTTCCTTGGGGTGAGGTAGGGAGTTGCCCCACAGACTGAGTCAGTCAGAGGTGGCCTGGGGCAGAAATCTCCAGCTGGGGAAAAGAGAAAACGTCCACTCCTGCCCTAATTTTAGGAGGGAGTTCAAAGCTAAAATATCTTAGGTGGGAGGTTCCTCTATTTATTTCAGAACTCCATGCTGAAATCTCCAGCAAAATGGGTTTAAAGGCTCTGGATGCACTTAAATCTCTCTTTGCAGCAGTCCACTACCTAATTATGTCTTCAAGTAAGCTCTGTTTCTCTCTCACTTGGAGTCCAGTTCTGGATTCCTTGAAACTGTTGCCAAAATGCCCCTCAGTGTGGCATGATGAAGATTAGGGAATGCAGGGACAAGTGCTCTGCAGTCTGTCACCTCTGCTGTCCTGAATGCCTCCAGGCAGGTTGAGAAGGTCCCTGTCTCCAGCAATCTCTGCTATTCCCAGAACCCGGCTTCCTCCTTAAACCTCTCCTCTTCTTCCTGTTTCTTCTTGAGTACTTTTGCTTGTCACCTCCTGTTTACCAGATCTGAACTTTGGCTGATCCTGCATGGGCCTTTTTTCTGCAGATTTGGAAGCTTCAGCAAATTCTGCCTGGGCCAAGGGAGCCTGGGGAAGGGAGAATGGAGGAATTGGGACGGGTTGGTGTGTATCAGGAGTGCAGCAGCCAGCCTAGATCCATTGCCACAACTGCTTGTGCAATTGCTCCTTAACCTGTTCAGCCACACAAACATCAGTTTAAGCAGATTAAATGCCAAATAACTTGGACCTTTTTGACCAAACAAGGTTAGATGCTAAGTACATTAGCACTTAATCTTGGTGGATCTGCTGGGTCTAATGGAATGAGAAGGTGGAGCTTGGGGTAAACTGAGCAATATGTGTCTATAAAATTATACCCAGTCTTAAATTTGCCTAGAAGGGAAAGTGCCGTGTCAGTTCTGTGTGCCAGCAGGATCATTGCTGATATGAAACTGAATCTCACTATTACTAAGCAACTTCAGAAGAAGACATCATCCTGGAGTAAATTCTAAGGGTCTATTTTTGGGTTTCTAATTTCCACGTTACAGACTTCTTGACAAAAAACTTTTAGTATGTTTACTAGGGGGTCACCTGATATATATGTCTTTTTTAGATATAAAGCAACTTTTCCAGATTTCTAATCATTTCAGCTTTCATATATTTTTCTCTGCTTTGTGCTAAGAAGGAAAAACTTCACTAATATAAACTGTATAAAAGTCAGAGGGAGAGAGAAAAAAGAAAATTATTCACAAAATTTTGTTACAGATGCCAAGAATAGGAAAGTAGAAGTGGAGTTTTTTATGTGGTCTTTTAAAGTCACAAGTTGTGATTTTCCCAGATATTAAAATTAGCATCTATATTGCTAGGACAAAGCTCCAGATTATCTCTGTTAAGAAGACAAAGGGAAAAGTAAATAGAAGCTTTAAATATGGGTGTGCTTATTTCCTTTCAGACTTGAGTCATCAAAAGAAAGGTAAATTTAATTTCATTTGAGAGGTTAGACCAATTACTGTGTGGCAGATGAGAGCACTAATGCATGCTTTAGACTTTAGTTTCATTTGACTGGAAAGTGACTACATAGTGATGTGAACAGTTAAAGTCATTTAATGTCTTTTGTATACTGAATAAGCAGAAGCTGGCAAAAAGAAAACTTCCGTCTTCACAGCAGCAGCAGAATGAAAATGTATTTATCATATCAATGGGGTTAATTTCTTAAAAGATTTAAGGAAGACAGTATTGTATGTCTACCTCTAAAAGCCTTCTGGTAGGGTAGAGATAACATTATTCCCAAATTAAAGAAATAATCTTGCTGGTAAACCCATGACATTTTCTTTAACTTGATATTTTAAAAAAATTAGTTGGATGAAGTTTGTTTAAA
>VYZQ01045619.1:5674-18579 GCA_013400655.1 Mystacornis crossleyi | reverse complement strand
AACCCTCTTATAGCTGTAACCTACACAGGCTACAATATAAATAATAACAATGGGATTTATGTGTGTGCAGGTGGTATAAAAGTGGACATCATTTGGAGCCGGCTGTGCCACTACCTGTTGTGATGGAAATGGAGTTATGATTGCTAAATATTCATTTGATTGCTGAGATGTTTATTAAATGAATGCTGGTTTAAATTAATATAAGCCTTTATGGAAAAATCAGCAGGGTGGAAACAGAGTACATCAAGGTAAGCCAGATAGTCAGAGATTCTTAAAGGGCATTGGCAATGTAGAATGCCTCAGCAGTGAAAAATACTTCAGTAATCAAAAGGGGTAAAAAAACAGAACAAAAGAGTTGTTTTGGGAAAACATAAAAGTTGCAGGATCCCACTGATTTCTGCATTATCTCTGACTGCTTTCTCAGGAGGGCATTTTGGAGAAGAATTTGTGTAACTGCATAGTGCCTAAAGTAGGGGGTTGCTATTATTATTCTGAGTTTCATTACCATTGACAAAATCAATAATACCTTGCGAGAAAGCCACCAGGAGTATCTCAGTGATGCAGAGACTTAGCCAAGGGAACTTAGGTGAGGTTTACCCAAAGGAGAGGAGAAGAAAGGTGCGTCCAAGCAGATGGCTGAGGCTGTAGGGTCACCCACGTCCCTCTGCAACATCCTGTTTCTCCAGTGCTGTAGAGGAAACATTTGTGCATCCCTTGGTTTTCTTCCCTGCTTTGGGAAAAGAAGTAGGAAGAAAAGTGTTGCTTACTATATCTGGGCCTTGAAAGCCTGAGAAATGCATTTCACACAGTGTTATGCCAGAAGAAAACTTTGCTTCCTTCTGATGTGTGAGGCCAAGCTATTTAAGTACCACTGTTATGTAAATATTTACATTTGTAAAAATATTTTTTCTCATAATAATTATACCTATTCTGTGCATACCATACTCACTTAGCAACAAACATTAAAATAAGATCCTTATAAAGAGAAATCCTAGTCTTTGGCAAAGAAGACTGCAGTAATTCTCTGCTACTCACTTGCTCCCTCCATTTTAATTGTTAATAACTTTTCAGCATGCAGGAGAAGTAATCTCCCACCATGCTAAAGCAGTCAACCTAATTGAAAAGTCATCTAGTGCACAGCTAAGAAATTCAGCTAAAATGCAATCTGTCATTATCTTTCCAATGCCAATTTTAAATAGGTACTAAAGTAAATGGGGGAAACATCTTTGCATTTCTCTTGCGGTATCATTTTGTTTCTACAGAAATCCCTAATCCCCAAATGAAGATTCTGCCTGATACCCAACAAAACACTCAAGACTCAGCCTCGAGTGTCTTGGAAACCAGATCCAAAAATAGAGGAAAAATTTCCCTATCATGAATTAATCTCATTTGAAAATGATTTTAAAAATACAGTTTATGCAATGCAAATCCTCGCTCCCAGAATAACCTGTATTTGTGGTTGTTATGGCACAGTCAAGAGATAAATTACTGCTCAGTGAGCTGTTTCAGCACGGCAACGTGAACTGCAGCTAGGATTAAGGAAACTGATGAAGCATAACATACCATGAAAGAAATGAAAACATTTTATAGGACATATGGGTATTATTGACAGGTTTCTACTTTTTGATACAATGAACTCTTTCAGCAGGAGATCGTATTTGAAAAATATTCTGCATTAGGAAATTATATGCCACATTTAAAAGTATTCACACTTTTAGTCCCCAAATTATTGTGCGCTATATAACACATTTCAATTTAATTGGAAGAATATTGTATCGTGATGCTGAAAACTTTTTTAATAGAGATAGTATTTCAGCTTGGTAGGGAAAGCTGGATTCATTTGAAGCTGAGACATCCTCAGATTTGTAATTACCAAAGCATGCTTCTGAGTAGGTAAAAGTATATTGAAAATATGTCAGATGGGGCCTTACAGAAAATACATCAAGCCCTTAACAGGTCAAGCTCAAACAAAATCTTACTAAAGCCATTACANGAACGAACCAACTGGGATACAAAATGCGAACTGAATATGAAATATAAACGCAAACAAAAGGCACCACTACAATTACCATCAAAGTGTATTTGGTTCTGGTCTCAGAACAACTTTCTTCTGACTGCTTCACTGACTGAAGTTTCCACAACTGCAGAAACCTCAGGATCTGTACTATATTGCATGTGCTCAGCACGTGTAAGAAAATAGCTGGTTAAAAATATGCCCTTACATGAAGCTTGTCAAATTGAAAAAGAGAGTTTTTAGCGTTCTACTCTAAAACACGATGGCTAATTATATTTTCCTTCAGCATCCTTGCTTTTTCTATTCCTTCCCTGAAGTAGTAAAAGATTCAGCTAGATTGAACAAAGTCTATGCTCTCAGGAGAAATCATCTGCTGGTAGAAAACTATGTGACATTTCTTACGTTATTCTTTCCAGTGTTCATAAATTGGAAAATTTTGTACTTCAAACGAGACCTCCATTGTAGCTACAGCTGCAGTGATAGAGAAGAAGAAAACAAGAAATAAGGTTAGGAAGAATCACATCCTTTTCTGTACATTCTACACAGTCCTTTTATATGAATCAATAGCTACTAGTGTTTTAGAGGGATCTAATTCAGTAATTTTCAAGACCCTTCTGTGAGGTAGTATAAGTCTCTTCTCACTCAGTGTCCATGTAGTCCTAAATTCATGTGGCACAGATGCTTAGAGCAAGATCTCTTTGCATGGTGCTTCTCTAAACTGTGTTTTTGGTCTGTCTGCATTTTGCTAGGGCTTGCACATGGTTAGTTACAAAGCTTATTGTCTCATTGGTGGGAATCAGTACTAGAGAGTAGGTTTAGATTAGATAATAGGAAAAAAGTCTTTACTGTGTGGATAGTGAGGCACTGGAACATGTTGCTCAGAGTTGTGGGTGCCACATCTCTGGACGTGTTCAAGGCCAGGTTGGATGGAGCTCTGAGCAAGCTGGTCTACTGAAATGTGTCTCTGTCCATGGTGAGGGAGGCCAGGAATAGGTGATCTTTAAGGTCCGTTCCAACTCAAACCACTCCATGATTTTATAAAGTTTGATAGACATTTCAAGGGTGAAAAAACACTTCTTGTTTGACTCTTGTATTTGTTTTGGTGCCATGTTATAAGTCAAAGCGGAAAACAGATACATTTCTGGTGGGACTCCCACACTGAAGTACTAAGCCCTGGAACAGGCTCCCTAGGGAAGTGGTTGAGTCACCGTCCCTGAAAGTGTTCAAAAAATGAGTAGGCGTTACACTTTTTGATCTGTTTCAGTGGGCATGGTGGTATATGGTTGAAGGTTGGACTCAACCTTGGAGGTCTTTTTCCACTGTAATGAGTCTATGATTCTAAAATGAAGGAAGATAAAAGAACACTGAGGAGAATCATGCTGAGGACTGGTTGGAATATGAACTACATGATTTTATACAAGCTGCGTTATTCTTCACTGCAAACCAAAATCTAAAAGATGTGGTTTTCATGCTCTCTGTACTTAATTTGGAATCTGGGAAGAAGGGACAAAACAATGACAATAATAATAAAAGTGATATTAATAATAATCTCTCTCAGGGGCAGAGAGGAAAAAGGGAATTTAGGTGATATTGTAGTGAGACTGCATACGGAATGCAGATTAGTACGAATTAGATGAAAGAAAAGGTTTGTGCAAAACACTACCTATCTGAATACGGATTTCATAATCAGCACAAGAAGAGGTTGAAAACAGAGAATGTTATTTTTATGTCCTACAAAATGTCACTGTTTTCAGAAGTGATACTGTATTGAATGCATCATGCTATACAGCAAAGGATCTAGTAGGGAAAATCAAACCAGTAAACTCATACCACCTAAAATGTCTACTTTTCAAAAGCAGACTACTGAAACTAAAGAGAGCGCAAAGGCAGAGGAATGATATTTTCTTGACATTTGGTAGCAATGACTTACCCATGGTTATAACTGTGGCATATGGAAAACTTTCAGTAACCTTCCCCCCCATCAAGCTATCTGCACTTCTGGTGGAAACTACTTCTGTCTGTTCTACATGTTAGTTAAAAAGTAAATAGTTAGAAAACCTTAAATTATACTTCTTATATATCCTTATATATGCTTCTTATACCACTTATTTATACAGTGTAAGAGAAGTGCTAACATGCAATTTTCAAAACTGAATGTGGATACTATATATTCTGTTGTTCTCTGCCAGGGCTTAAAGGTGGTCAGGTTCTCTTGAGGGGACAGAATATAAGCAGAACAGGATATTCTAAAACTCTGATTAAGTGTTTGCAGGTTTTATTTATCACAAAAACTTCTTAAAAATATTAAAATGTCTGTTGCCAATTGGCAGTTGGTTAAGTGTTCATAGACTACTTAGAGTTCCAATAGGATGATTGCTTTTTTTTTTTTCATTTAGTACCTAGGGAAATGCCCTCAGTGTGTAGACTGAGTGACCATAATTCTTTTTCTTCTCAATCCATGTCTCCCAAAGTTGTTCCACAAATTTTTTCAGTTCAACTTTGTAATTAAGTTTATTTTGCAATTAATGACTCTCAGTCAGATCTTTGCTAGGGCTCAGCATAGTAATTGATACAAGTTGGTCCTGTTTGATGCATATTGGTGGTGGGGGGGGGGGCGGTGAGAAAAAATTGTTGCAAAAAGAAAAAAAAAAGATAAAAATTATTTTCCATTCCTTGTAAATGCGAAATATCCTTAGCTAAAGTTAACTGCCACAGAAACTGCCCCCAATATCCTCATCACTAACGACAGGACAAGTCCCAGCTGGAACCATTTATTGGCTTAGTCAAGTGCTCCACTGCTTTGTTCTAAATATGTCAACTTTGATTCATCCTTGGGCTTAGTTGCTGTCAAACACTGTTAAATGGAACTGGAATCAGCATTGCACCTAGGCATCCACTAAACCAAAACCATAATCACTCCTGCAGAAATGTTAGTAATCTGTGGCACTAAAGAGTCATGGCATTCCTGTGAGAGTATCTTGTACAAAAAGGAAGTCTGGTCTCATCTTTGGCACCAGCTAGAGGTAAGAAGTTCATAGCATCAGTGCTGAAAGATTTGGCAACAAGCTTTGTGATCTCAGAAGAGCGAAACTTCATTTTATTTGTGTGATTGATACTGTCAGGGCACATGCAGGAGTACATTATGAGAGTTAGGATTACCCTCACCAGCTAAAGCACTGACAGCATTTAGCTTGACATTTGATTGGAGCTTGTTGGTGTGAGACTAAATGGAAAAAAAAATAATTTTGAGAGATGAATGGTAAAGCAAAAAATATTTTAACGTGGATAAGGGAAAAACAGGTTTCACCTACAGACTGCAAAAGCAGTTAAAGGAATCTACTCAGAATGGCATGATATTTTCTTCTGCTCTTATCTTGCAAAGGTTTTAGGCCGCATTTACAAAGATTTCAAAGGGTATTGTTAAGAAAAATAGCATCCGAAAGCAGTATATACTTGAGTGCCATGTGTGATATTAAGAAGGAATGCTACCAAAAATTACTAATGTAGTAATTTACATTAAGCTGAACAGTAAAATTTGAAGAGAAGAGGGTAAATGGAGATTCAGATGATATCTGAGCACACTCTGACTAATTTTGAGCAGGAGTCTTCAAAATGTGAAAATGCATCCCAAGGCCTCCTAGGGATGCATACCTTTGGGAACTTATGCAGACAAATCTTTGACCCAATATTTTTCTTTTCTGTACAATAGAGAGTAAATGACATGGTCTCAACAGATATTTTAAGTGATATATAAAGGTCCATTCTCTGTAATTTGTTGGAAATGGCCTCAAGGTGTGCCAGGGGAGATATAGGCTGGATATTAGGAAAAAATTCTTCACTGAAAGAGTTGTCAGACTCTAGAACAGTCTATCCAGGGTAGCTGTGGAGTCACCATCCCTGGAGGTATTTAAAAGATGGGTAAATGTGGACCTTGGAGATACGGTTTACTGGTGGACTTGGAAGTGCTGGGCTAACAGTTTGAGTCTATGAACTTAGAGGTGTTTTCCAATCTAAATTTTTCTATGGTTCTGTGTTTACTACAATGTATTCAGTAAAACTTCTACATAAACCCATCCTTTCCTTCTTGTAATCCTCAGGGCTTTGGATGGCACAGTCACCTTCACTTTACCAGTGTCCAAGGCTTCTCTTGCAGTTGGCTCCTAACTGTTGCTCAACTCTCTTAGAGGCTCCTGTACTTACTATCTTTTTGAAAAGGTCAAGATTTTTGGAGCAGAGAGATTACTGCGGAATATTACAAGTACAGTATCTGAAGATTTCCATCCTTCTCTTCCATAAGTTCTTCTAAAAACCTATTTTGGACTTGGAAAATCTTTCAAATACGTGTGTGATCTCATGGCTAGGTGGGTCTGAAGAAGAGGAATTTCCAGATCCTGGCCAGTCAGCAATTCATGCTGTCTTCACAGCCTTGCTGGTTTGCTTTTTTAGTGCATACAGTGTGCATGTATGTCTGTGCACAGGGATAAAACACCAGCGAGTGAGAATTCTTCACTCACTCTAGCTACAATGATTTGAATATTTTGTGCTCTGGGTGAAGCACAGGAAGAGCTAAGCCTCGTTTAGCTCTCAGTCTGCCACAAAATTTACTTTTGTATTTACAAGTATTCAGTGCACCTGATTCAAGCAAAGCTAAGAAAGATTTCACCTTAAATTATTAACACAGCAGAAATCATTTTTTTGCAGTATTTTAAAGAAAAATAACATGCAAGTCATATCATGTCAACGGTTAAAAGTGCTAAAAACCATTGCAAATGCAATTCTTTTTAAAATTTAATTTCAAAATTTCTACATAATAATAATTTAACTCCTTTTATGTTGCATATATTCAATTTTATAGCAAAGTAAATAGAATTCTGGAAATTGTTTAACTGCACATTAGACCAGAAACTTCAACGCTATAATATTTAATTAATGAGGAAAGCACTGTGCATAACTAATGGATTTTATTAACGCAAATATATATGACAACAGGAATAGTTGGTAGACCAAGGAAAGATTTTTAGCAAGCAGTCTGTGGAAGTAAAAGTCACTGAAATGCAAAATAATAAACTTGTTAGACACACTGAGGAGCTGGTATAACTTTGGCAGTTGTAGGGTGAAGGCACTGTACTCGATAACTCAGTAGCTAGAAGGGCCCTGAAGTAACAGCTTTTGACATGCCTGGGAGATCTCATCAAAGGCAAAGGAAGATCCTTGACAAGAGAAACACTAAAAAGGACTCCTGGTGGGAAAGCTGCTGCCATGCAGAAAACTGTTTCAGATAAAGATATCCAAGAAACTCCTGCCCCCTGGGATGCAGCAGTGTTTCTAATAATTGATGGAGTATTATTAAGATATGTTGATAAAGATACTTTTGGAACAGTGTGAATAACACCAAGTGTACATTAACAAAGTAACATTTTTTAAAAGTTTACTTTTGCTGTAGCTTAAGAAACAAGTTTTGAGCCTTTTGTGGTATCCAGGCAGTTATCGGTGGATTGGTAATTAGTGTACATCAGAAGTAGAGTCACACTACCACTGTTGTAGACCTCTTTAACAGTACTTCAATGAATTTCATAGTAATGTGATTACTGATTAATTCAGCTCTTGTAAATAAAATAGCTTTGTAATGCACTTATTTGCATTGACCTAATGTTCCAGACCAGCTAAATATTGCACTGCCTCTTCCCCAAGTTTAGTGCTAAAAGAGAACAGCTTAGTTCATCTGATGCATAAAGCTAACTTTAAACACAGCCTTGAGTCTCCTGTTAGTAGGGAAACCCAAACTTTTCTGACTGATGAAAAAGCCGAGTGTAGCTCGGAGCCATGCCTATGTTTAGAAGAGGTTGGCAGGTCATCCAGCAGCAAATACAAATGAGAACACAAGAAAGAGGAATCTGTCCCTGGTGCAGAATTACTTCTGCAATGCCACCTGGTCCAGAACTTCTTTATAAAACCCCTGAAGGTATATCACCTATCAGCTAAAGGGCAGGTGGCAATGCACAGCTGGTACATAGGAGAATAGGTGTAAAATAAGTAGAGAAATAAAGTGTAGTAAAAGAACCCACACATGCAAGAAGAGTTGTCCTTCTGCAGAAAGTTAGTGACCCAAAACCTGTTTTTCCATCCTTCTGGTCTTGGTTTGAACTTTAGGTGTGAACAGATGATCTGTATATCACATCACCTTTTGTTCCAGGTCTTTAAAGATCTCTGGCCACTGGAAAAAAAAACCAAAAAAGTTTATCCTCTGCTCACAAATCTATGTTATGATTTTTAAAAGCTTTGGTCTTTTTTTCCTGGACAAAGCTGGAGCTTTGAATGCAAAGTTTGAGGGAATTATACTGCTGTTAATTTCTGGTATCTCAACTAGTGCCTAGATAAAATCCAAAGGCAAAATATTGAAAGAGAAATAATTGAGCGTATTTTGTTCTACCAGCTGTGTTTTACAGCCAAATACAAATCTTGGGGAGGAATTAATTAGCTCTTCAAGACACAGGACACTGTAAACTTCCAGTTGGAGACTATAAATCCAGAAAGGGACCATAACAGTCACCTAAACTTACTACATATATGATAGTGGCCATTACATTCCCAAATTAGTTCCTATTTAAACCAGGTTACACATAATTTGAGTTTTAAATGAAGTTTTGAAGAATTCACTATATTGTAGGTCAGTCGATTGGTAGCTCTGTGGTGCAGTAAATTTGGTATTGCCATTGCTAGCCAAAAGATATAGGTTGCATTAGCCCTGCAACTCACCTGAGCTGAGCCCTGCAGGCTTGTTTTTGCTGCCTTTCTTGGCTTGCCTAAAGTTGTGGTTCAACTTTATTTCTCTGATGAACTGTTGAATATTTCCTAACTTGTTTTGCTTTAGGTTAGCTCTGTGCAATTGTGTGGTGCAGTGTTACAATAATTTTGTGCATCTCTGTAAGTAATACCCAGTAATAGTAATATGTTGTTCTTTGTAGAGTGAAATATCTCTGACCCCCCCCAAAATAATATGGAGTTGAGGAGAAACAGGAAAAGGATGGTAGCAAAGGCCTTCCTTGAAAGGCACAGCCTGAGGATGACAGCAGATGTTATAAACATGCAATAAAAACATTGCCAATGCTTCCAAGAAATGTAGCCTTGGAAATCAAATAAAACCAAATCAAATCAAAATCAAATAAAAAGCAAGGCAAAACAAAAGGAAGAGCAAATGTCTAGAACATGCAATACACACTGTGTGTGCCACAATATATGAGGATATAATGTGGAGGTGTAGGTTGATGGTCAAGGTATAGCATGGTTTAAAAACAATCATATCAATGTCATGCAGACCTTAGAGCAGGGAGCAGGTGAAACCCCACTGTCAGCATCATATTCCTTGCAGTGTAGAAGGCTGACCTCTGACCCCAGGTTCCCCACCTTTTCCTCTTGCTAGAGTTCTCATTTCTAACTTCAGGATCTGATCAAGGAGGGGAGGGGGGAACACAATACCAGTGAAAGGTTAGATACAGAAGGTGCATGGACAAAAATTTAAAATGTGCTATTAATGAGGCTTTCTGTGTAATAGTGTAGTTTGAACAATGAGCATTAGTGTTGTTGTAACTAGGATAGTAAGTCTTTGAACAGGCATGTAAAAGTTCAGACTAACAAATGAATTTTTGACTGCAAATTTTTTTTTCTCTAGCTCAGAAAAGCTGCAAAAGGTGCATATTTTATCAATTAGCCTCAGTCAGAAATCTGCGTTTTAAAAAATTACTATATTTGCCTAGATTAACAATTGCCATCCTATCTGAATTTGTCATGACTGGCTTCTGCTACATGAATCTTTGAGAGACTGTACATTCCTCTGTAATCAAATTAATATTCCACAGGCAAGTTAGTTTTTAACTTCCCATTTGAAAAGNNTTAAAAAACAATATGTGACTTCTAGTGTTATTCTCATATCTCTTTACTTTTTCAATTTTGCAGGATCTTCTGAAATCAAATGTAGTAGACTCAGACAGATTATGTCAGTACTGGTTATTTCCATGGTAGGAAACCTTTTTCATATTCCTACCTGGTGTCCTCTGTACATGCAGCTCTTTGTTCTTTTTGCCTCAATCTGACTCTAGGAATTAATGTCAGAGTGACAGTTTCCTTTGCTGTGCTAAAGGAGGCCCCACCTACCAGTAAAACATGAACATATTTTCTAACCATAATATATGCTATAAAAACTGTTTTGAATTGTGTTTTCTTTGCCGAGAAGCGCTTTCCTTCCTTTTGTTTCCCTTGGTATTTTGCTAAATCCCTTGTTTCTAATATTGTTTGTTGTTGTCTGCTTTCCCCTTTCCTATTTAATGCATGTTTTTAAATTTAAGAATGCTTGGATTTTGATTCTCTTGTGTTAGCCTGGTCTTGTGTTCAGCAGAATTTTAAGACAGAGACCAAAAGCAAGTGAGTATCATGGCTATGTTCCTCCCTTGCTTAGTTTTTCTCGTGGTTTATTTGATAACAATTACTTCTTTTGATAATGATTTACTTCTTCAGCCCTGAGACTTTTTCTTTAACAGCTTAAAGCTATAGTTTGTGCATATTAAAGCAGCTGAGCTACACGGATGGCATTTGAGCAAGAAGTCTTTAAAGTCATGATATCCAATTCTCTCTATGAGAATGAGATCTGGCATAGAGTCCAGCATGCCAGCATGCCAGATCACTCACTTCAGATAGTTGCTGCCAGTTGCTGACAATTGTTTCAGAAGTTCACAAATTATTTTTTTTTATTATGGGAAAGGTGATATGCCATAAGGAGCTCATAGTGAAATCAGTCCTGATAACAAAGTTGGGTTTTTATGGGATATAAAGCATAACAAATAACTTGCTATGACTTTCTTCCATTTAGACTCTGGCTTGTTTCAGAGTATATGCTATTTTAATATCCAGATTTCTAACATTTCTAATATTTTTTCTCTCTCAATTTCCCTTGTTGCCTCAGTAATCTGATTCCCAGCATAAGTGATGTAAGTATACAAATCAGCACTTGTTCTTCCCTTCATTCTTCCTGTTTGCATCAATTAATGTCATTCAGGTGGCTCATCCCTGCCAGATCCAATGTTCATTGAAGATAACAGGAAGGCTTCTGATGACTTCACTCTGATTTGAATGAAACAGTTATTTAGGTATCAAGAATTTTATTTTATGACCACCAAGTTGCACAATGAAATGGTGTAAATACTTAGCATGATTGAGAACACAAAGTGTCCACGTTTCATACAGAATTCATCAAAATCTATTTTAGGTGCTAATGTGAAAAAGAAAAGAAATATAATTGACAGCCTGTCTTTTTTGGCAGGCAGTCACTGAGATTCATACAGCAAAATACACTTTAGTGGATTTGGGAAAAACCCACTTTCATAATTAGAAAGCACTGAANACGCTCAAAAAATATTTATTTCTAGTGATACCATTAAAAAAAAAACTCAACAAAATATGTTGGTTTCTAAACATGCTGATTTTTAAGTGTATTGCAGGTCTTCTATTGGAAACCCTTATGATTGATAGATCAGTTTGTTTCAAACAAAATTCATTGAACAAATATTGAGCAGTCATTTTGCCCATGAATTGAAAACAAAGCATCTCAAAGACATAGTCTGTTGTCATACTCAGCAAACTGGATTTTTCACTTTATCAACAAATATTATCACCTTTATTTTGTGCATGGTAATGGATTGATCTAGTGGATCAAACAGTTAATATAATTTACCTCCACAGTTTTCTGCTTGCTGGCCATGACACGTTTATCAGTGTGGATCAAATAGCTATCCACTGGTAAATATTCCTAATAAAAACATGACAATAGTTTTACAGCACTGAAATGCTGCTCAGTAAAATGTGCTCTTTCTTATTTGATAGAGACCTCTCAACTTTCCCTTCTTTTGGTACCTGAAACCCCCTTGATATATTTACTGAGTGGATATATTTACTGGGATTGCCCAGGCAAAGGCACCAGTCACTGTGAGCGGAGGGGCCATCCTTCAGGCACTTGAGAGAAAAAGGCAATTCATAGAGTTCCACGCAATAATGGAGAGTTAAAAGGACTGTGCATAATGCAGGCTGCACAAAAGACGTGTGCTATCAGATACCTTTGAATACTGAGTGGGAGGAGGTAGGAAAATCAAGCTAAATAACCTGGGATTTTTTTAATCCAAGATCAGAGGCAGACCACAACAGAGGGTTCATAATGACCTGCTCACTTGCAAACTGTTAGATTGCGTTGAAAAATTTATGCATTCCGATTTCTTAAACCTACATTAGAAAGTTAGTCATTAATGGGAAATCTATCAGGTTAAATAAAAGTCGATCACTAGACGGACTTCATACGCACTATAACCAGGAATTGTGCATTATCAGCTCATACAGTGCCATTACTGTGTCTCTGTAGAAGAGACTCCTTAATCTATCTTAGGTTTTTTATGTTTTCTTTTTTTCTTTAGCACTTACCAGAGGAAGCAGGAAAATCATAGAATCATAGATTAACGGGTTGGAAGGGAAGGATCACTTGGTCCAACCTTTCTTGGCAAACTACGGTCTAGACAAGATGCNGTAGTGATGTTTGGTTGATAAAACCCAACACCCTCTTGGATACTTTTTTTGCCACAGCAGCATACCATTCACTTAGAATGAGTTTTCCCACCAGGACTAACAAAGAACTTTTCCACAGAGCTGCTCCCTGCTTGGTATATCCCAGCCTGTGTTGCTCTCCTGGATTATATTTTCCCAGTTGTAAGACTGCACTTGTCCTTGTTTAACTTCATAAGGTCCTTAACCCAGTCTGTCTAGGTCTTCCTGCAGTGTAGGTCTTCCTTCCAAAGAGACCACTTCCCCACTCAGTTTGGTACCCTCAGCAAACTTTTTGAGAGTGCAGCTTATC
>VYZQ01045616.1:10091-30088 GCA_013400655.1 Mystacornis crossleyi | reverse complement strand
AGGAAATGAAAAGCAAGTTTCACACTTTAAATATGTGGTCATTTACTGTGAAATAATGGCCTTGTTATTGAAAAAATGAATTGACTTGGCTACTTCCAGTGTTAGGCTCTTACATCCTAGTGGAGTATATATACAAATTGCCGATTGGAATGCACAGTATGAGAAAGTCAAGACTTCCCAGCTCATTCTATTTTTATACCTTATACGATGCTCAACACTTTACTCTTGATGAAATGTGCTTCAGTCCCTTGTTGCACTACCTAATGTGCTAGTATTTCTTGCTACATTACATTTTCCTCTATATGGTCTTTAATGGAAAAGATGCTCAGCAGCATAAATATATCTAAAGCTAACAGTAAAAAAATACTTAAATAAATAACAGATGCAAAAGGGAACCATGGGATAAATATACAGGAGGCAAAGAGTAAAAATCGCATGTCTGAACTACTAGACACATTATCACCATGTAGCAAAATACACACTAGTAATTATGTAGGTATCTCACATGCCCATATGATTCTGAATTGGGTCAAAATATCTCCAACGTTGCCAATATTTGTAAAAAAACTATGATTTTTGAGAGGTAATATCTGATAAATTGTGGTAGACCTGTAAGGTGCATATATGTGAGAACCTACACACACATAACACACATGATTTTATGTGATTGTGAAGCTTGCCAAAGAAAAGATTTAATTGAGCTGGTTATAGCCACCACATATAGCACAATTAGCCAAGATAATTTTGCTCCATCAATGCATCAAAACCCTGACGCTTCAGACCACTGGTATTACAATCTGGGACATCAAGAAAGAACTTCGACAAACTTCATGGTATTGTTTTTCATGTCAGTAATGTCTAAAGGCTTACAGGATGTGATATCAACCTTTTATTTTCCTTTTCTACTTGTACACCAAGTCAGGGCCTTTATCTCACTTTAGATATGAAGAACAAAATATCAAATAAGCCTGATGAATTCTCTTCCTCAGTATTTTTTCCTACATAGTGTTTAATAAAATATACTTTCAAAAGTAGAATACGTGCAACAATGGTGCACATTTATGGAAAAACTAAATGCAAATGTCATTTGCAGTTTAGTTTTGATATGCCTCTTCACTGATAAATCTATCACTGAGCCTCTACTTTTTTGTTTGGTGTTACATTTGAAAGGTTTTCCTGGTTCACTGGATATTGCTTCCTATCATTTCAGTTTTTAAAGTTGTTTTACTTTTTGTGGTATTAAATATCTTTGTATTAAACTCCAAAAAGCAGTAATGAAAATCTAAATACTTTTTGATATAGCAAATGACTCCTTGGATTGCCAAATGCTATTCATTTGGCAGAAGTCAGGCCATGANGAAAAATTTTAGATGTCTTTTTCATACAGATAAGAAATGACAAACATTTTGCATATAATGTATTGGTCTTAATTTCTCTCTGTACCTTGATTACCTACTAAATTTTGCTGTTCCCTTTTGCTGGGGAAATGATAAAGAGGAATATACACACATGGGGTGGGAAGTTGGTCCTCTAGCTGCAGAAGGCTTCCTTGCCTAATAAAAATGCTCATCCAGAACGTTTGCAGTGTAGATAAATGTTGGATCTGAGTATAACCCTTGAGCAGTACCTACTATTTACTTAAAAGCATAAAAAAGATGTTATATGGATACAAGACACACAGTGTCTTTTTCCAAACCATTATACAAATTTTGGTCTTTTATCTACCTCCAGAGATGTTCTCAGAAGCAGCAGTGCCCATGGTCAGAAGTTGCAGCAGCTAGAAATACTTATCTTTTTTTCTGTTACTGTTTAGAGATTAGAGATCTTTAGAGATTTTCTTAAATTAACATGTACTAACAAATGTTTCTTAAGGAGAAAAACAGTAGGTTAAAATTTTAGTTAGACAAATGAATATTAGCAAAATCTCTTTCAAGATCCAGCTTACAGAGAGCCAAGATACAGGGAACTGTAGATTGGGCATTAGAAATGGGAATCAGGGTACTCAAGTCCAATTTCTTCCTCTGCCATTAACTCACAGTGAATGTCCTTAGATGTAGAACACATCACTTCTGCTTCCGTGTGTGTATAAATAGTCTTGCTGGTAATTGGCTACCTGTATGAAGTGCTGTGATGAATACTGCTAATTACAAGTAATAGCTAGCTAATAGTAATGCTTTTTGAAGAATCCCAATATAATTTAAATATGACTTCTTTAAATTCTCATATGTTAATATAGACAGGGTTCATAAGGCTAAACAGACATTTGAATAAATGGCTAGACACTTATTTACTGTTCTAAGGTATATCATGTCAGTGAGTAGCTTAATATTATTCCTCATATCTACACTCAGATGACTTGTGTATTAATAGCCATTTGGAACCTCTACTTGGTGTCTGTCAGAATACAAAGATATAAAGTAATAATTTTTAGACCAGGAAATCTGAAAAAATTCGCAAACCAGTTTCAGCTTGGAAGACAGAAGCTTTGCATTTGAAAACTATTTTTTTAAAAAGTGCTTTCTTGTAGTCTTTTAAACTCTCTATTGGTGGTGTAGAACTTCAGCTCTTCCAAAATCTGGACTTAAGATTCACTCCCATAACCACTGGCCTGAACACTGTGCATCCCCTCATGTCCTTCACTAGAGACCTCAGCAGCCTTTGCTGTCTTCCCAAATCAGGTTTCTAAACTGTCTTACCTTCCAGCTGTCATCTGTGACTATTGACTAGGTCAAGCTTCTGCAGTTTGAGAGTAGTTCTGCTTCATGATAACTCTACCAAAAGAGAGGAAGAAATAGCATAAGTGGTAGCATTTTTGGCTTCTCATGAATCCCCCACCATGCTAAGAATCAGTGGCACTGGTAGCAAAGGTAAGAATAATATAATATAAAAATTAGATAAAGGTAAATGCCAGCCAGCATGCATTATTTGCTGTTCTAGTTAAGCATCTCTGAAGTTTTCCTGAAGACAAATCATGTATTTTGTGTCCAGCAGTTGTAGCGCATGGACTTCAGGGCTGATTCCTAAGCTTGAAGGCACAGCTGTGTTTCACATATAATATCTAAAAGATTACGGCACTAAAAATTTTTCAAAACAAAGAATGAAATTAAAGAGACTTTTTATGGCTTTAGGTGGGAATTTTCTAGCTGTTTCATGACAGTAGTTCTTTTATACTAAGATGCCAGTTCATCTGGTGATTGAACTTGCTATTTCTTCCAGCCTGGTTTGCAATTTCTTTCCCTGTTTTTAGACTACTTGTACATCGTCTTCTGCTATGTATGTGGGTACACATGCTGTGTGTGTGGGTACTTTTTACTTTTCTCAGAACTGTCAAAAATTGAACTATCTGAATTGTGCAAATATGAGAATACACTCTAGAAAAATGCTTTTCAAGAATGCCTTTATTACATGGAGATCAAGGAAATAACTTTTTGGTGTGCTAACCTGTTAACAAAACCAAGCAATAATTAGTTTGCTTCCTTCTCTGTTGCTAAGATCTAAACAGGACCTACGGTTAGCTGATCAGAGAGGGCTTGGAACTAATGAACATTAATATTTTTTATATTTGAATGAAACCAGGATGATTATTTGCTTGGTTTTTTCTTACTGTGTCATATAGTGGTACTACTTCTCTGCTGATCTCTGAGTAAAAAATGAATTAACAATAAACAGAATGTGATGATTTTTTATGTTTACCTTAGTTACATTTTAATTTCAATTAGGTATTTAAAAGATATTTAATACGTAATTTCACTGTCTTGGGCTAACCGCACAAAATACCTTATCTACTAGACAGATGAACTTCCCTTTGTTAGCACCTAATTACAATTACCCAAGGAATACCACTAAGGGTATTCCACAACGTCAAGGTAGTGAATTTGTTCCCTGTGTACTTGGAAGTCAGAGAAAACAGGGTCTTCTGCCCCAGTATAATGTGGCTGAAGTTCAGAATCATCCTCTGCCAGGAATCCCAATTGTGGAGATTTTTGAACTTTGATGTGATATTTAGACCTTTTCTGTGAGTCTGTTACCCAGACCAGTTGGCCTCCAGTTCATCCTAAGGAATTCTTAGTATCTTTATGACGCTGGGGTGGCCCTTGCCCTGGCTCACCGCATCCCGCTGCAGGCGTCCCAGAGGCCCGTGGCAGCGTCTGGGATCAAGCAGTGTCCTTGCTGGAAAGGCAGGCAAGCACCCGATCTCGAATAGCGTCCGCAGGGGTGAAGAACGAAGGAGGGATCACTCTCGTGGGTTTCAGAGACTTTATTAGCTCCAAAGGGTCCACAGAGGAGTGACGCAGATAACAGGGAAACAACCGGTTTTATACAGGGGCAGGGCTAACTCAGGGACCAATGGGCAAGGTACTGAGGGGTGGATTCTTGGGTTACAGACAGGGTGATAACCAATTGGGAAGGGACAGAGGAGGGATTAAGGAACACAAACCAATGGCACTTCGGGGAGAGGAGAACTTTCTGGAGGGAAGGGAGTGCCACTGGGGGATTGACAAGGCTTCTCCGCCCAGGGGGCGGGGGGAAGAGGCATGGCTAACTTGAAGGGGGGAACATGACTTAAAGGAACAGTAACTATAGCAACTGGGTCACAGAATACAACTTACTGAACTAAAAGGGATTACACAGAACTTGAAGCAGAAATATAAATTACCTTGAAAAACCCTTTCCAAAAGACACCACAACATCTTTACATAGAGTCTCCAGGACCAAATGGTTTAAAACAACATTATTTTGTTTGTAGCCAAACTGAATGAACTTCCTTGAGGTAAAAAAGACAATTACCTGCCTTCATCAAAGCGATCTTTCTCTAGTCTATCCTCTTTGGAGTACTCTAACAAAATTAAAATAAATCTGGAATCAATACTTTCTTTCAAGTTGGCCACCTGTGATCAGGGACTCTCCTATTGAGGGATGTGAAGTACCTGGAGCTCTGGTAAGTCAAAAACTACTTCCTCAAAGTGGCCTTTAGGCTGACTCCTCAGACCAGGATAAATCATCTACACCGTCTGCCTTTCCATTAAATTTACTCCTTCCCTGGCTGGCTTTGTGTGGGCTCCATCACACTGCTGACCAAGATCTTAAACTGGAAGAGTAAGTGTAGCTGATAAAGATGTTCCAAGTAATCTGCATTAACAAGGTAAGTTTTATATCTTATCCACATCTTTTATGGTTACAAAATCGGGGAAAAAAAAAAAAGTGTTCACGAAATCAGCTTTTTTTTGAACAAAAACCTTCTGCTGTCACCAGCTCAGGAGTCATTCAGGAACACTGTCAGAACATCGCATCTTGGCACCTCTACTTTAGGCAGAAAGTGCCAGGGCATAGGCATCTGAGAGAAATGTGAAGAGCATACTTTTAAATGTTAAAAATTATCACTTCTAGGAATAGGTAAAATTTAGGGCTAGAGAAGGAAGGATTGCAGCTTTTCTGAATGTATGCCCTTTGGAAACTCAAGCTATTATTTTCTAAAGGTTAAAGCATTTTTGACGTACAACAGTTGCTTCATTCAGCAGCTTGCCCTACAGTGGCAAAGTCTAGATGTGGATGATCTGTTTCTGGAAGTTTAAGGTCAAACTGGTCCTTCCAAAGTCTGAAGTGAAGGTGACCATGAATATACCATCCAGCAAGGAAAGCTCTAGCCAAATAGGTTGTGCAAATGGCCAGGCAACCTAGGCATGTTTCCAGCTGAATGACTCTTCTCTGTGCTAAGGCAAAATACATGACTTTCTGTAGAAGCCCTAACTACAGAGCTCATTCATTTCTGAAACCTGGGGTCCGTCAAAACTACACTGATGATGTAGTTACTGGCCCTGAAGCAGACAAACAAAAGAAACCCCAACCCAAAACAACCAAACAATAAAACCTCTCGAGTTTTCCTACGCAAATACCAGTTATCTCAGAAAGCACCACATAACAAAAATATTGGCAGAATTAAGTAGAGAGAAGTAATGCTATGAACGGGTAACTGATACATAATCATATGAAAATCTATATGCCATATGCATGATTTCCCCGAGAATTTATCTGGAGCAGTGTTCTGAAAATGTTTCTTGTTTATATGAGTGCCAGAAGGAAACAGTGTTTCACAAGCAATTGTTGGAAAAGCTGAGACACAGTGAATGAACAGAACCTTTTAATAAAACTTCTTATTGATAGAAATGGTTTATTCTGATTTTTTGTTCAAATGCTAAAATCAGCTTTTCTTTAAAAATAATATAAAATATTGCTTCATGATAAGATGTCAGCCATAGTTTTACTTATACTGTAATATGCTTCCTAATATTCCACAATTTCTGACCATGTCTGGATATATTGAAGTGCCCTTAGCTTTGCCTCAGGCCCTTAGTACCTCCAGCTGTTATATTATTGGCTGATTTACTGGGAAAATAAGGAGTAGAAATACATAAATGAACATTTTTGCTGCTACCTAATCAGGAAAAAAGAGATTTTTTTCTCTCTCTAAAGCAGCAGAGGCTTCTTTTATAAATGTGAACCATTTATAATCAGCAGCAGTCTTATGAGCTGACAATGTAGTGTAGTCTGATTTTTTTCAGACTTACATTTAAAATACAGTAGTAACATAATTATTAAAATAACTTTATATCTTAAATAACCAAAATTAAATTCCATAACTGCAGTGCAAATTATTTAGGTGAATTAAACTCAGATGTCTCCACATGCTCAGTATTAAATTGCAGCAAATTTGAGCTAGGTCCAGGATGTGTGTTAAAAAAAAAAAAAAAAAAAGAAAGAAACTCGTGACATCCCTCCATATCAAAATGTTTTGGTAATCATTCTGTTTAAATAGTAACATTTTATTTTTTTAAGCACTTAGATTCTTGATCTGAATCCATATTCATGGAGGTCTGCTGTAATCCACTTTACCACTTAATGTTGCAATTCAAATGTTCAGTAAGAAGCAAAGCCCTCCAGAATAAAGCATGAATATTACCGTGTGGGGGCTGTAAAGAGAAGACTATTAGAATATATCACCAACACACTAGGGGACCATTTAGTGCACTGCTCTAAATACATCATTTAATTACAATGGAGACATTACTTCATGTTTCTACTGATGTAAGTATTATTAGAATTCATGATATTCGCAGGCTACTGTGGGCCATTACATTGGCCATAAGCTATTCCATAAGATTTACTACTAAAGGCCCGCAAGGGTATTTGAGCATTCATGGATTCTGTGGCAGTAGGCTTTTATCTAAGACACATAAGTGAGGGACAACCGAGTTATTATCTCTAAGAAACATAGCTTAATATTTTGGATTCTAAAGGTTAAGGTACCATAAATCCTGAATTACTCTGAGATATCACATAAAAAGACATTTTTATTTTATTTTACTCTACTCTGCCTCTTAAAATATTTTATGATGGCAGTTTCTAGAGTTGTACCATGTTGTTTACATTCAGTCCCTGGATACATCAAACCCACTGACACAGCATTTCCTTTAAACTGCTCTAATGGAGGCAAAAACATGCAGGGGATACTCTCCCCATTTCTGCTCTCTCATACACAGTGCTCCCAGTGTGATTAGTCTGTCACCCTGATTTGATGAGAGTCACCGCAGACTTCCTTATCCCACGGAGGGCCTTGTTAGGGAACTAGTGGACAGTGTCTGGCAGGCCCTACTGGAGGCAGTAGGACTACTGTGCATGTAGAAAAGTAAATACAAATCTCTGGCATTTTGAAGCAGATAGCTTGAATGTTCAGAGATTAAACAATTCTGCTGAAGCTGGTAATGTAAAAAGTCTGACATCTTCTTCTGTAGATGATCTACAGACCTTTAGCGGTGCGTGATGTTAGCTGGGTGTTCAAATACTTAATTATGACAGTAAACAAGCAGCTTGCATTTAACTCTCCTCCTCCAAAATAATTTAGACTTCATATGTTATCATTAGGAGTCATTATCCAGTTTCTTTATTTTTGCATAAACGTAGCTGTACTGCATTCAAGCAAATAACACATGATGTATTATGAAGAAGGATGAGTCAGTCTTTCAGGCAGACCACAGCAAGCGTCGCTGGCGCAGTGCAGATCCAGCAGTCGGCCCAGCTCCCTGCACCCTTGCCAGGAAGGCAGCATCCTCATGCTCCAGAAGAGTCAGAGCATGGCACTGCCCCTCCCGGCGAGGAGCACAGTGTAACTGGACTGGTTTATGATTTGCTATTTCGAATAGCAATTCTTTAGTATCCACCCAGAGCATCTACCCAATTAGTCTGCTTGGTTTTATAACTAAATATCACAATTTGATTTGTTGATTTCCTTGGATAATACTGGGTGAATTGTCCTTGAAGATTTTCTCTAACACTGGAAAAGGCTCAAAAACATTTTCTATAACAATTATAACCACTTGTTCACAAATTATCTGAGAGTTTGAGGTGCATCAAAATTGCTAGGAAAGCTAGAAAATCAGAGATATCTGCTAGCAAATTCTCCAGGACGAGAACTATTCTTCTCCTTGTCCCACTTTTTTCGCCCTTCTACATTCTGCTTTTATCTTGGGTCCATTGATTGCTAGAGCTTAAGAAGTAATAATAGAGAAGAGGCAGTCCTTTGCAGTTTTGCAGCTATCAGGAAGGCTGACAAGAATTTTTGTTCCACAAAACAAGGAGGTACAAAAAGACTGCTCTTGTGTAGCATGTACTTAAATAAACAATAAGCATTTAATTAAAATATAAAGTCTAGGCCTTACACTTGTTTTCTGATAGCTTTACTTAGTACAAACTAGTCATTCCACTTTAGTTTACTCTGTGTGTTTCAAAGACTGTCTTAAGGAAATAAAGAGCTCTCTTTGGCCAAAGAAACATTTTAGATGCAGAGTGCTGGTTGTACTTCTTCATAAACAGTTTTGAATCCGAAGTCTTATCTGTGTGTATCTGTGAAGCCAGAGACTTCACAGCAGCCTGTATTTTCTCAGGCTGCTCTAGAACTGGTGCAGGGTTTGGGAGTGGTGGGCTGCCTGCACCATGCCAGAAGTATGTGAAGTGCCATAGAGCAATTGCATGGGTTGCCTTTTGTTCCAGTAGTTGAGTCCGCTGAGGGCTGAAATTGATTTTCCTTATGTTAGCATGTGAAGGCTCTGCCCCTTGACCCGCTGCCGGTGAGCATGCAGGGCACACGGAGGCTGCAGCTTTGCAGGAGAAAGCAGCACTATGGCTCTTATCACTGGCACATTCCTCTTCCAAAATTGTTCTCTCCCCTGTGCTTCTCCTTCCTAACGTATTCTGCACTTTTCAGTGATGCTGGATTGTCCCATAAATATTTTGTATGCCTGAAACAATATTTTTTATCTCGCAGTAGCATAATATTTTTTAAAAGTAGCAGAAGTGGTTGATCTGTATTCATGAACCAGATGATACTGTTGAGTGCAGTCAAGCACATTGCCAGCAATTGGTAGTATGGACCATCTACTCTATGCCATTATTTCTGTGCAGCTTAATTCCACATAAAAAATTCCACTCATATGTCACTTTTGCCAGTGGTGATGCAATATGTAAAACAGGGAAAAGCGAATAGAGATCACAACTGTAAAAACAAGCTCAGTGATGTTCACACTATAACTGTCTTCAGAAATGGAAGAAATACGTATTTTGCTGGATTAGTCAATTCTTTTTGTCTCCTTTCCTCACAAACATATTTCCTTCCCTCCTCCTCCTCAGTTTTGTTGGTGTAGTTAACTTATCCACTGCCTCTTAGCTTATGTTCTGTTGCTGACCAGGAGACCGGTTGTCACTGCTGTGATTAACCCAGTTGTCCAAAGTCATATTGGCTTGTTGGGGTGTTTGAATGTGAATTTTCATACTCTGTATGAGATTTTTTTTCCTTTTAATTTTGAACATCCACGAAACATACATATATATCCAGACTGGAATATTAAAACATACTCTTTGCTTTTTACCTGTTAGGAAGAAAAGAGAGAGAATGTGTTAAATCGGGAAGAATAAGCCATGTTTCAATGCCTGCTCTCAGTAGGTGGCACTCTTTCCTCTGAGTATGTGCCGAGTTAAAACCTCAGCAAGTCTGTGCTCAAGGTTCTCAGTTTAACTCAGAAGCAAGAGTGGGGTCCGGCAGTTTCTGGTTGCTGAAGGCTCAGAACACGTTTTGCAAGAGATGTGGCATTGCTTTCTTGTATCTTTGCAATTTTCCATACTCTTGCAACTACAATCTCTATATCTGCATTTTCTCTGTAGTTTGAGAAAGATTTGTTGCTCATAGTATTCCCCACCATCACCCACAAAATAAAATTGACATGATATATCTGCTTTGAATGGCTGACAATGTCTTCACCAGAGATGGTTGCATGTCATTAATTAGTGAAGTTATTTTCTAATCCTCTACAGATTGTAAAATATTTTTGATCTTCTGAGAGGTTTACAGATATCCCACATATGTAAGGTTTCACTTCTTTTAACTGTTCTAATTTTTTAACAGTGGGATAATAAAGAAGTAGTGTTTTCCAGTTTTGGAGGTTTAAATGGACTAGTAACTAGTAATTAATATAAAAGACAAAAGTGTATGTCTATATCCATTGAAAATATTTTGAATTCTTTTTTTCTTTGCTGTGCAGTGTAGAGGGTTGTCATTGGTATTCTTATTCAGAACCATTCACAGGGAGAAATATTACGTTGTAAACCAGAGGCAAGAACGAAGAAAAATGGAGGGGGAGGAGGGGAAGGGGGAAAGAGTAAAAAAGCGTGCAAGAACATTGCGCCACTTCTTATTCAATCTTAAATAGAAATTAAATGCTTTTCAATAAAGAGGGCATCATGTGGTCTTTACCTGCCATCTCTTGCACAAGTACAGTCCTAAGTTAGAGTAATAGGAGCTCCACCCCTCTATGTAACAGAAGATCTAGATATTTTCAGAATTTAGAGCTCAGTAGTGCAAAAAGCTTTGGACTGTAGTTCGGCAATATGTTACTCCAAGAGGCTGACCTCACACTTTGTTAAGATAATCAGAATAGTCATGGGAACTGGATTATTTTTAAATTATTATTGGAAGTGCAACAACTTGGCTGTACTTGTGTTTTATTTCCTCTGTTAAATTTCCCCATTGGCTAAGCTACCAAAGTAGAACTGAGATTGAGGAAGTTAAGATTCTTCAGTGGTGAGGAGGAGGCACACAAGCAGTCAAAAAAACCCCTCTTAACACTGGGTGGGAGAATGAGTAAGACTGCATTGAAGAAAATCATTGTTCTGAAAGCAGAGACCAGTAATCATTGAGAACCAAGATGATAGTTTTCCCTCTCCTTTGGAAGACTCTCCCTGTGGGAACTTCTGGAAAGAAAGCATCTAGGAAATTGTCAAAGCAGGGATCTTCAATATTTGGAAAAGCAATGACAGCTTTGGCTGTGTTTTCTCTGTCCTGTGCTGACTGCTTGTCTATTTTCCCCACTTCTCTTTTTGTATATAGTGCTTTCACTCTGGGTCCTATCAAACATCCATCTGACTTTTTGGAGTATTTCTTTGTTACTCTCCTCCTGCATTTGGAAAAGTGTCTCCTTTTCCGAAGGATCTTTTGACTTTTGTCACTATCCGTCTCTTCCCTGCTTGTTTTTTTTTTTTTTCCGCCTGCCCTTACTTCCTGTCCTGTCAAAGCAAACCACTGGTGCCCATTCTCCCTGGCTCACTCCTTTGATGTTCTTCAAGCCATTTTCTGAAAAGCAGTAATGTTATGTACCTGCCTGAATAGGTGAGTTAAGTAAGTTTTTCTTCAAGAAGTCTCTAAAAGGTTGGTATGGGATGGAATATACTTGTAATAGGTCACCTCTTCCGAATATTTGTATTAAATAGCTGGTAAGAGCAAAGGACCCCTAGACTCTGCTGTCATTGCTGGGACAGATAGGTTAAGCCACAGCATATACCTACCTTTTATTTGAAAGCCAAGTGAGACTCTAGTTTGGTGGTACAGAGGCAATTCTGTAATGTCATGCTGGGAAGAGAAAGTAGAATGGTTTAAGGGCCTTGATAGATGTCTGTATTTTCTGAGTTTATTTTTTCCCATCACGGGTGGCTATTCCTTTCTCTGTAACTAGAGCCCAAGATACTCCCAAACTTAGAACATGGCCTCTTACCAGCCACGGTGTCTTCTGTTTAGGTAGGTATGCAGTAAATCTGAAAATGGAAAAGGATTAGCTGACACAAGTGGGACTAGGCTTTTTGTAGTACCTCTGTGTTCATACAATCATGATAAAAAAGATGTACAGAGTTCTCCTAGTATTACTGTAACTTTACTTAGGAATGGAATTGTAGCTTTAAGGAAAACAGACAGTATTGACCTTGTATCTGTGATGGGGGAAAGTGCAACTCATCAAAGATGCAGGTTTTGCCCCTCCCACCTTTCTCTCTCTCTCCCTCCCCCTCCCTCCCTCCCTTCCTCTCACTTTGTTTTTCTTTTAATTCTTCTCTCTTTAGGTGATTTATATCACATAGTCATAAATACTGCAGCATCTGTCTCTGGAGTCAGATTATTATATTTAGTATGTAAAAAATAACATAGAAAATTCTAGTTCACATTACAACCAATAATTTTAGCAACATGAAAGATGCCCAAGAAATTAATTTTTAAACTTCTGTAATATTTTTTCATCTTTTTTCTGTATTCATCACATATAAAAGAGCCAAAAAACTGTGTAAGCGAGAATGGGAAATCACTCTGTTGAGGGCTCAGCTTTACAGATGATCCACACTACTGCAGGTAGTTGTACCCTTTACATTTGTAGGTAATACATAATGGGTACCAACATGCAGAAGAATTATATACAACAAAAGTGGTACAGCATGAAAAAAAAGCCATGCCGGATAAACCACATCTTAAGGCAAAAGGAAAAAGCACAAATTTAATGCAGCACTCCAGTCTTACCTTGGCCATGAATAGTGTTTTTGTATGGAGTGATTTTTTAATATATAATAAGCATGAATAAGTAATAGAGTTTAATATAAATAAAAATCTTTAGACAACATAAGATGACATAAATCCATTAATTGCTAGGTAATTACACTAATTTAAATCAGCTGAGAATTATCACGAAATGAAAAAGAAAGTTCACAGTTCAAATAGTAAATTGAATTTTGTTAACCATAATATTTTTGGTAGGATTATACACCTGATAAACTTAAAACCAGCATTCTTTTATTTTTATTTATTTTCACTGTTATTTCCTTGATACATCTAGTCCTATGTCAAATTTCTGATTCTTGAAGAAGCAAAAGTATAAACCACATGATATGTATTCTATTCCCCACAGAGCATAGATCTGGCCTTTGGGGGACAGATGAGACTGTACTTTCAAATTAAGCACCAAGCAAAACGTCCAGAGATATTTGGTGCATCCTCTTATTTAGAACAGTTGTCTCTTTTCCTACTGCAAGAGCCCAGCTTATGAGCCTGCCCTCAGTAAATTAAAGGGAAAAAAATCACTTTCTTCAGATGTCATTCCTCTGTATGCACTCATTTCTCCAAGGCTTAAGATCTAAAATTCCTGTAACAATTTGGCCTGGAAAGATGAATAGCTTTTAAAACATTGTGTTGATTGTATTAATTGGTAAGGGAGTAATGGGTTTAGAATAACTGGAACGGTTTTTAAACAGCTTGATTACAAGGATTATCACATACACATTGAGATAGACAAATCTAGGGAAATGAGAATAATTTCTGGCTTTCCTGAGCATGCATTTGAAGTAGAGAAATGTAGAACTAAAAGCAAATAGCACAACCTGTTTTAATCAAAGTAGTCTAGCAAGAAACAATCAATTAAAGAACAGTCTGATTCTCTGTGACATCAATGTATGAAAATCTGTTAGACGCCAGATTGTGTCTCAAGACACATATGATGAACTGAACAAAATGACCTGCTAATAGCTTTTACGGGTAATAAATGCATCATGTTATTGGTAATTCTGCAGATGGTAAATCAAGCTAATATCCAGGCTGAAACAAGCTACTTGTTAAATACACTTCAAAAATGTTCCTCCTTGTTATTCCATAATTGTGTCACACAGAAAAATAAGATGATTGCTACTTACTTTTAAGCATTTTAAATTAAGATGTGTTTCAACATGCAGACATTTTAATTTTCAAATTCTTTAGAGAGAACATTTTCCTAACTGATCTGAGCTTTGAAGCTTTAATCTAAATTTGTGTTTAGATTAGCAGCTCTATATAAATTGTTTTGTAGAAATGTTCTCAGTTTTACTGCTCATGGTGTATTTTTGAAAGAGATTTCACAATGTCTAATGGTAATCTGAAGCTGCTATTCAGAATGCAGGACTTTCAGTTGTACAGATGTAAACCATTTCCAAATGGGGATTTTTTGATTTCTAGATTCCTAGATGCTGTAAAAATAGAGTTAATTGATCTGTAGAAAATAAGACGTCGGATGTGTAGAAATCAGTTCTAATTTTGAAATATATATGAAATTATTTAGTTTGTATACCTAAAAAAGACTATTATGTAAAGAATGGAAAGAATTTATAAACCAAATTCTGTACCCATCCAAGGCAGAAGAATTAGCAAATAATTGGCTTTAAAAATATTTATATAAGATGGGTAACCCCCAAAATCTCACTCAAAAATGGCAAGTGAAAGAAAATAAGCAAACCTAAAAAAACCTCTTCCATTTCTTTGTGCCAAGGATTTTAGAGTGGAGGACTCTGTAATTTTAATATTGTTCCCCAACAGCTTTTAATAATAAAAAAATAAACTAATTTTCCAGGTAGCAATTATTTACCACAGAAAAGATTCTACCAGCAAACATAAATTATATTTTTGTGGCTACCCAATTCAGTACTTATCCACAAAATGCTCAATTATTATAATACGTGTTAAAAAGTGTTTTTGACAGGCTAATTCATCAGGAAACTAGAAAATTATTGGAAAACCTTAATAAAATTTGAAGGCATCACTGTAACGTGTTAGATACTGCAAAACCATTTGGGCAACAGAGATTCACAGGTAGTAAAAAGCAACTGTGATAAGGGAACAAAATCAGAAATATTTGTATCAGGGAATCTTTTGAACACACTGCTTTTCCCAGATTCTTGTGAAAGCATGGTGGCCTTGACCCTACCTTAGTGCTTTAGTTCTCCCTCTATATTCCTGCGTCAGATCTAGACACATAAATAACATCTTTTGTTACTAGCCACTTACTATATTTGTTCTAGCTACTCCCCTCACTACCCCATAGTTGAACCAATATGTGTAGCTAGAGTTTATAATGGCTCTTCTCAACAATTTAGTATTGCCATCAAACCCATAGAACTCTTGATAAATGCTCAATATGAAGAGCATCAAGGCTTTTTTAGGTTTTAGAATTATTTTGCTCAGCACATTCATGATCCATCGTGATAATTTTCAGTGAATACAGAATTCAAGTTACCAGTGAAGAACCTGGTGGAAAGAAATTGTTAAATCTCTTTGTGCTATTAGGATAATCAACACTCTTTTCCCAGTATGGGAGAAGGATTGTAGCTTGAAAGGAAGGAGAGAGAACAATGAAATGTTCTGGCAGTGCTACTGCAAGTGTAGTTTCTGGCAAAAACCCCCCAAAAGTACTGGTAACCAATATGGTCTGATTCCTAAATCGTGAGGGCCCTTCTCAGACACTTTTGCTCACATTGGCTGAAGTGTCTCTTAAGTTCACTCAAAGATGGCAGAAGTTTTTCAAAGCATACAGAAAGAAGTATTCATTTTGGAAATGTTTGCAGCTTTGTCCAGTCGTGGAAAAGGTAAAACATTACTTGAATCTTCTGATTTTGGTTTAATTGTATTTATATACAACCACAGATAAAAGATTGAACAAGATATTAATCAAATTATCAGGACTCAATTTTAGGTCAGTGCTCTTTAATATTTTTATAAATTTTCTGGATTCAAGATTCAAACGTACATGAAGTTTGCCTATAATACTAAACTAGGATGTGTCGTGGTTTTTCTTGAGAGCAGAGAGGCCTTGCAGAGAGAGCTGGGTAGACTAGAGAGCTGAGCAATCAGCCACCATATGAAATTTAACTAGAGCAAGTGGACATTTCTCCACCTCGGATGGGGAACTACTGTTTATACACATAAATATGGGGATGAGAGGCTGGAGAGCTGCCCTGCAGAAAGGGATATGTGGTTTGGGTTGATGGCCAGTTGATAGGAGTCAGCAGTGTGCCTTGGCAGCCAAAAGGGCCAGCCGTGTCCTGGGGGGCACCAGGCACAGCATCACCAGCCAGGCAAGGGATGGGATCCCCGCTCTGCTCTGCACTGGCACAGCCCCTCCTCAAGCTCTGTGTGCAGTTTGGGGTGCCACAAAAAGGACATCAGACTCTTAGAGCGTGTCCAGAGGAGGGTGACCAAGATGGTGAAAGGTTTTGAGGGCAAGATTTAGGAGGAGCAGCTGAGGTCACTTGTTTGTTGAGCCTGGAAAAGTGAAGGCTCAGGGGTGACCTCATCACAGCTGACAACTCCCTCGAGGGCGGCAGTGGATGGGGAGGCGCTGCTCTCCTCTTCCTGGTAAGCAGCAATAGGACACGAGGCAGTGGAATCAAATTACATCCGGGGAAGTTCAGGCTGGACATCAGGAAAGGGTCCTTCACTGAGAGGGTTCTTGGGCACTGGAACAGGCTCTCCAGGGAAGCCGTCATGGCACCGAGCCTGTCAGAATTCAAAGAGTGTCTGGACAATGCTCTTAGTTCTGTGGTTTAGGTTTAGGTAGTCCTGCGAGGAGTAGGGAGTTGGACTCAATGATCCTTATGGGTCTGTTCCAACTTGAGATATACTAGGATTCTAAAATAGCTAATTATTTAAGGAAATTGGAACCTCTGTGAACAGAGATTACTTCCAGAACACAAATAATTCATTGTGAGATATTGTCACATATCTGTCCCTCAGTACACCATGACTGTAAGAAATCATCCTGTTTCTGTGTATGATCTCTTATGATTGATTTTTAAACCCTTTTATTATGTTTAGGTGAAAATATAACATAATATTTACTATATGTACAAGACAAGCCAGCAGAGTAGTGTAATTGTTGTGAGTCCTTCTAGCCAACTCATTGAAAAGTTGGTTGTGGTGCTGAAGCTGATTTTATTTTCTTGGCGAACAGGTAAAGAATGGAAAAATTCCATGAGTACCTCTGTCTCCATCCTTCCCCCTTCATTCACCATCTGCTTGTTTCAAACAGGCCAAAGTTCTGCTTTGTATTTCCAAGGAAACTGTTTTGTATATTAAAATGGGTATTAACCGCTTATAAAATTATGATGATATGATGATAAAGTCAAGAGTTACTGGGCTAGTGCTTCCCCTCAGTCATAAAAATTGTACTACAATTTCTACTTGAGATTCACTTAGTACCAACTTGGAAAGGATTTTGGCTCTCTCAGCAAAATACTCCTTGTTGATGGCCACATCATCATTATCCCTTTGACTCCTGACACAGTGCCCACTCCAAGGTTGTTTTATTATGGTAAGAACTGAAAAAAATCCAGAGCAGGCAGCATGATGAAGATAGTGGTTTTCAGCAGAAGTCCTCTCTCCATCATTTTTATTCAGTATAATGTAGTAGTTGCCAGAGGCACTGTGCAAACATACAAATTTACTGTTGCTGCCCCAAACAGTTAAAAAGCTAAAGACTGTTAACAGCTAGCATGGAAAGATCTGCCTTCTCATTTTGCCTGAAAAAGGCAGAGTAACCTCTATGAGGCAGTTTCTAACCCAGAGTTAGTTCTGTCAGACTGGAGAATACATGTAGTGAGAAAAGACGCATTAGAAAGGGGCAGCTGAGAGATGACTGGGATGTTGCCTGCAGCAGGATTTGGTTCTGACCTTGTATTTCCCATTTCTCCTCCATTAGCATTGTCATACAAAAGTTTTTAGAAGCACCTTTAGTTTATAAACTGCTTTTCCTTCCAGCCACCCACCACTTTAGGAAGGGTAGGTGACTGTGGCAGCTTATTTTCCAAAATCATTATAATTTTTGTTTCTTCAAAAGCAAGATAAGAAAATATTTTATCCTTTCTCCTTTAAAAAACTGAATAATATTTTTTCTGCAATAATAATTCTCAAATTGTTTTTATGTATTTAAATGCAAGAATCAGTTTTTGGCAAGACATAGCTTTTACAGCTTTTACAGTGCTGGTTCACATTCTGGATATCATGTAAGTTAACAGCTTAGGAACAACTCAAAGAGTTTAACATGAAAGCTTCTGTTTTCTCTCTGGATGATCAGAAGAGGGAAATCAAGTGCTGTATATCTTGAGAAATGATATTTTTTATACTAAAATTTATTTAAAATTAAGTCTATCATATCAGTTTAAATATTGCTCTAAATTCTAAAATATAATCTCTTGGTAGATATTTAGTGCAAATTGAAAAAGCTTAAATGGCTTAAAAATGGCTTTGAAGCATTATGTAGAAGCAGAGATCATTTATAAATGATGGGACATTAATGGCTTCCTTCTACATTTAGCATAAGACTTTGAAGATGAAATGGAAGTGTCTCACTGCAGAAATTCACAACGTTTATGTATCTCTAAAAGTTTATTTAGTTTAAGTATTTATTTTGAGATTCTTTATGCTNTCACTCCTGTTGATAAAAGGGAGTTGGTCAAAATATTTGACTAAAGCAACTGTAAATTGGGTTCTTCCAAATTCTAGACAATATTTATTTTAAAGTCAATTTAGTATTTCTGATAACCATCAGGGGCATATACAGTTTGATAAGGGGGAAAATAACTCATTTTGAAGCAGAGATTTTCCAAGATAATTAGGATATTGGTTTTTTATAACTAAAGACCACACCAGACNCTAAAATTTATTTAAAATTAAGTCTATCATATCAGTTTAAATATTGCTCTAAATTCTAAAATATAATCTCTTGGTAGATATTTAGTGCAAATTGAAAAAGCTTAAATGGCTTAAAAATGGCTTTGAAGCATTATGTAGAAGCAGAGATCATTTATAAATGATGGGACATTAATGGCTTCCTTCTACATTTAGCATAAGACTTTGAAGATGAAATGGAAGTGTCTCACTGCAGAAATTCACAACGTTTATGTATCTCTAAAAGTTTATTTAGTTTAAGTATTTATTTTGAGATTCTTTATGCTTTTGTAATAATTTGAAACTCAGAACAGTAAATTTATTATGACAGAAAGTTTGCTATCTAGGACAAAATCCTTTGCATTTTTTTTAGTTTTTATTTTATTGTAGACATATTGGCTAAATTACTGGCTTGTTATTTGCTCTCTTTTTTGAGATGCAATCCATCTGGCTTTGAGGAAAAACAGCGTGAGTTCACAAATGAAATAGCTTTAAATTTAAGAGGAAGACATCTCTTATAGGTATATTATTCCAGTTGAAACCCTGTGGTGTAGGATCTCANGATATTGGTTTTTTATAACTAAAGACCACACCAGACTTTAAGAAAGGATTCTTGTCCCTAGTGGATGTCCATGACTGAATCCTCACAGTGAAAAAACCAAAGCAACAAACTAAATTGTGCCTATGCGTCAGCCATCTAGAATGTTAAACTGCTTTTAAATGCCCCTACAATTTTCCCTCAATGAATGACTTTAAGAAAGAAATGGAAGCCATAAAATGAGGAATACTGGATCTACTTCTGCTTTTTTTTCAAATTCATTTTAGGGCATGGTTCAGAAAAATGCCCAAAAGCATGTCTAACTTTAAGCAGGCAAGTCATTCTTCTTTATTTCTCGGAAACTATACACATCTCTAAGATTACATTATGTGTATTTTGCTGACTGAANCCATTATGGAGGAGTTATACTATGGGCTGTTTTGCTCCTGGCAGAGTTGTATGGAGTAGTTCATGTTTAATAAGAATGTGGACAGCAAATTAGATAGGTTTAAAAGGAACATAAATTTATGCATTTTTCTAGATGAACATGTGAAATGTTGTCAGTGCACTTTTTCGTACCAAAAAAAAAGGAAAAAAGAAAAAAAATTAAAAGAGGGGAAAAAAGAGAAAGAG